>JANHGO010000330.1:0-41992 GCA_024606505.1 Aquila spilogaster
CCTGGTCTAGGGAGCCTGCTTTGGCAGGGGGGTTGGACTAGATGATCTCTAGAGGTCCCTTCCAACCCCTACAACTCTGTGATTCTGTGAAAATTTACAGTGTTCACCAGAGTTTGTGTTAGTGAAAAAACCTCCTTTCCCACCAGATGTGGCAGGTCTGCAGCTCAGGTTAGTCAGCAGGTAGCAAAACTTAAATTGTTTCTTTGTATACTGTGTGCTATCCTCTCATCTGACAGTGTTAGCAGTGATGTCCATACTTATATTGGTCTTTAAACATTGCAATTATGCCACCTAAAAGATACATTGTGCTTTATAAAGATTGCTGAAAGCAAATTATTTTTCAAAGATGTTTACATTTAAAACCAGTCAAATGGGAGGCACGTACAGAAAGGTCTGTGTCTGCCCCCAGAAAGAGATAGCAGGAAGGAGACACAGATATTCCAGGAATGGGAACACAGAACTGCAACAAGTGATATGATATTTAAAAGTCAGAAACGGCTCTAAGCCATGTATTTGGGGATGAGAAGTACTGCTGTATGGAGTGCTGCTGTAGTCAGGTCAGCCCTAGCTAAGTATACGTAACAGTGAGAAGGACAAAATATTTTCTTTCAGCATATATTGCTTTTTCATGAAGATCAACTCATCCGAACACAAAAGGTGGCACTATATTTCCAAAACAGGATTATAACCACATTCCACTGTCATGTTATTCTGTGTAACAAACAAAGGACAACGTAGTCAGATGAGCATACTGCATCCCACAAGATGTGTGATCAGGAATCATATACCTTCCTAAAATGATAGAAAAATACTAGCGATAACTTTCTGACTCTGTATATTTTCCATTTAATCACAAACAGGAAGAGTTTACTATAGTAAACGGTGAGCCAATGTGTTAAATGTTTTCCAGTGTTGACCCTAAGGGATGGCACTATAAATCCCAAGATTTAGATCAGCACACAGTGTGGTGGTGAGATCTACTTACTGTTCTCATTGCCCTCCCTAGTTTTCATCTGTAGATTTCTACCAAGTGAATTAAAATATATTTCAGTATAAGAAATTAAAAAAGGAGAGAATGAAAAAAATACGAGACTGAAGCAGTAGTACTGAACAGCGTTAAAAAATAATGAATTTTCACTTCACAATAACCCATTCCACAAGACATTTTTTTTGTATGAAGCCAGCTTTTCTGATTAATATTTTTTGTTGTGAAATATGTATACACTACCACTAAAAATCATTATCAGCAATAAATGACATTTTTTCTTCTTAAAAAAAGAAATCTATCAAAAGCTCTGACAAATACATCTCTATAATAAGCAGACCATCATTGATAACAGAATTAGCCTAAATGACTGTCTAATTTACAGATAATGATTTCAGGCTAATTTCATTGAATTCCTGAAGTTCTTCTACACTTTGTGGTGACTATAGAGAAAATCGAACATGCATAATATATGACCTGACAAAAAAAAGAAGTAAACCACTTTATTTGAACATCTCTATTTGTCATCAGCACTACAGCAGTAATGCAATTCTGTCCACTACTTTAATAATGCATATATTGATCAGCTTATCACAGACCTCCACTACCTCCTCATGGGTGTCCAAAAAATTCTTTGGTTGGAGAAACACAGATTGTTTAAACTGGAAGATGAAAATATAATGAGAAGGCAGAGTTGTTTTAGTAAAACAAGTATTAAACTCTGTTATTGAAAAAGCAGATGATTTTGCTTTCAATGATTTTTAGGAGAAAAAGTACAGTTAAATGAATTCAAAACGTTTCCCAATCAGAACACTTCTTAAAATTGGGCTTGGGCTTCCATTTTAAAAAGTAGCTATCAGCTGTGCCATCAGAACATGTTAGTGTGTTCAAACAGGATTTACATTCCCCAGGC
Source organism: Aquila spilogaster (assembly GCA_024606505.1). Taxonomy (NCBI): domain Eukaryota; kingdom Metazoa; phylum Chordata; class Aves; order Accipitriformes; family Accipitridae; genus Aquila; species Aquila spilogaster. The sequence continues at coordinate 1,899 of JANHGO010000330.1, forward strand.
ACATCAGCTCTGGATTCCGTGCAAAAGAGTTTTGAGAGAACTGTTAATAATAAACTTCTGTATTCATTAATGCTATTTATGCTGCTAATGCAATTCCTTCGTAGAAGATATGGCAAGTCAAAAAAGAATGACAGAATAATCAGGCTGCCTGCAGGATGCCTAAACTACAATCCAAGAAACAGAGATTAACGGAAACATGTACACAATTATTCATATGATTTTGTTAAAACGCTGTCATGACTCTTCATAAAGCAAACTGCAAGATAAAGAAACAATACTTTGATGAAAATGAGTATTTTTGATCACTGATTTAAAATAAATGCAAAACAAACAAACAACAAAACCCCTGTACAATCTTTGATATGACACATTTTTCTTCAGATGCGAAAAATCATCAAGATGATTCACATACATGTAAGTTCAAACAAAAAGCAGTTATGTGGGTGTATTGAGGATAAAGTCCAAGGTGCCTTGCCTAAAAAGTACCTCACATTTATAATGCAACAATGAACCTGACAGTATATATGTCTGAGAGTTCAAGCTCTCATCTGGCATAGATTCAAGCATTTGAAATTTTCATCTGAATTTTCATCCTACTCTTAAAATTTTTAATGCCAATCTTGGCAACTGGGAGCATTCAAATGATAAGAACAAACTGCTTTTTATCTCTGTTATGAATATATGAGGTAGCCCAGATGGTCTTCTAAAAGATGGAGGTTAAATAATAAGCATTTTTTTATAAAGTTACATTATTAAAGGAAAAACAAAAAACATCAGCTTGTAATCAGCTACCCTGCTGAGGCTTTTTCTTCTCTCCAGTGAAGAAATTACCTGGGTTCACTTCTGGTTTTAAGTGGCAAAAACAATTCTTCACAGAAAGAAAGACATTCTATTGACACAAGACCAAAGCTAGATATCTGGATCATTTAAAAGATTGGTCAAAACAGGTAGAAACTCAGATTGTTTCCTGAAGACTCATTTCCAGAACAGACATCAATGAAAACAACATGAGTAGATTCTTTGACTCAAGTCTGAAATTCAGCTGCTCTCTACTTTTACACTCTGGGAGCTCAGTTTTTTAGCAAGGGTCTAAAGCTCCTGAAAAATCAGCTTTTCACTAGAACTGTGCTCCAGTTTTATGCTAGAGACTTTTACATTTGAGGTGTGAACCTTCTTAACAGCATTTTTCTGATGCTCAGAAATGGATTAAGATGTTCTCTCAGGCACAGTCTTTGTATGTCTGCTTCTCTAAAAGAAAACTTTTAGAATATCAGAAACTCCACAGTTTCTAGTGGAAAAAAAAAAAAAAAAAAAAAAGAGTAGAAAAACCCCATGCTGCAAACACAGGGTTTTGTCAAAGACAGTCTGAAGTCAGAAGAGTTCTGCACTGATTGTTTTTCCCTCTTTCCCCATAAGAGATCTTTGAAGAGTAGACAGAGCGACCTAATTTCAAGGATTATATTTTGTTCTTTTTTTTTTTCCCCACAGGGAACCAGAGCACCTACAGCTAGAAAGGCCTACAGATGCTATAGCACAGAAAAAGGAAAGATGTGATATTTCTAAAAGGAACTAAAATGTTCTAGCTTTGATAGAAAGAAGAAATGACTGAGACATGAGGACCAAAGATTTACATCTGTATGTATCTGCATGTGGGAGAGAAGATAATCAAAAAGGAGAAGTGAGAAGGAGACCTAGTTTGTAAAGTCACTTTGCACCTATTTATAGTACCTTACTTTTATGTAACACTTCTTATCCCTAATAGTTTTAGCCACTTATGTTGATTTGTGAGTGACAGTCACTTAGTCCATCACTGAATTCATAACACCTTTGGAACATCTTACAGAACAATATACAACATTAAAATTTTATGAGCAGTAACTTCTCTAAATGAAAAATGTATTTTGTTTCTCTTGGAGGAAAGGTAATGCTGTCAAGTACTCAAATATGATTCAGATAACAAAAGTTTTGCTGCAACAATTCTATAGAATTCTATAGAAGTCCTTCTCAGAGTCTTGCTCTAGCTCAAATGTGGCCTTTGGAAAAAGGGCTTGAGTTAACGTAGAATTAAAGCAACATCTATTTTGTTTCTTACATTCTGAGAGCCTGGTTGGGTTTTGTGGTTTTGAAACTATGTTATGGAAGCTGCTACAACCATCTGCCTAGAACTGACCTCAGGTATTACAGAGAGGGAAAGGTAAAAAAGGAGAATGAGAAAGCCATGGATATTTCAGCCATATTGTTTCCATGATAATGCTTGAAGTCCCAAGAAAAGCTTTGTGAGAAATGTCCATCCTACGGATCACCTCTCTACAAGGAAAACCTAGAAAATGAGACTGCGTTGCCACTACTCTTCATCATTCAGCTACTATGGAAAAAGCTTTATTTGACTGTGCCAAAAGCCAAGCCTGGTTTTATTTAAGGTTTGTGGACTTTTCACAAACACTGGATTGCTAGTAACTTAAAGCAGCAAGATACGCCACGTGATCTTTCTAAACTCAATCTTCGTGTTTGCTCCCAAATGTGCCCTTCGGGATTAGGTAGGAAAATCTTTCAAAGATCTATAATACAGCTATCTGATGAAAGGAGAAAATACAGGTATTACAGATCCATAATTTTAGATTTTTCCAGGCAGCAATAAAAACAGAGATTTAGGAACTTCCATAACAATACCTTATGTGGCAAGTTTCAGAAATGGCATTGTGAAATGGTGCTACATAGATGCACAGCACATTTTGTGAGGATGATGGGTTTGGAATATGTTTTTCCTCACAGTATCAAGTTGTCTGGAGATGGCATAGCAAATTATGTGCTGTTTACTTGAAACCAGACATTAATTATTGTGAGACAGGTGTGAGCCTGATTCAGCATAGGAATATATACTTAAAGCTTATACCTTAAAGCTTATACTTTCCCAGTGAAAAAGAAATAATCTTTGTATGCAGAAATATTGAGCAGTATTAGGTTATTTAAGGGGTCATGGGGTTGTTTATCTGGTGAGTTTTCAAAAAAAATCACATACAAATATTGGATTTAAGTTCTTTTTTAACACAAAACCTAGTCTGGACCAGTCTCCATGTGATGCTCTGCCACTGCCTTTCTGTAACAATTCCCTGATGAAATTAGGATGCGTAACAGTAACAGCCAGTAACCACAACAGTTTCACGAAGCACACAGTTGTGCATTATGTCTGATATCAGCTACAGTTTTCATTAATGTTCACCAAAAAACAACAGCAAAACAGAGTTTTAAAATGTACTCATGAAATTTAAATACCTGATCCAGAAAAAAGAATAAATTAGTCTTCAAATAACGTTAATATCTGTTCTAGCCATGAAACTAATTGCCTATGACAGTTCTACAAAAATATTGTTGGTTTTCAGAAAGCCAAGCAGCTGTAGAAAATATTCCTTTCTCCAACAGACTGATCTTCTAATCTCTGTGTGAAAATTGTAGCTAGTATTATCATGTAAAATTTCTTTAACTCTAAAATGTATTTCAAAAAGTATCCTACTTTTTCCAGCATGGATCATACCATCCAACAGTAAACTGCAAAAGAAAACACAACTAATGAAAGCTCATTTGAAAAAAATCATACCCTGTGAACATCATTCTGCTTCTGCACAGTGGGAAGATCTCCACCGATGGGTGCTTGCTGTTTTAATTCATCCTCCTTCAATTGCAGCCATGCCAAAAGTTCCTGAAGAGAGAGATGTAAACGCTTCCACTGGTCTGTACTGGCTTCCAAATGGGATCTGAAAGCATGTATTAAATATCAGATGCATTCAGGCAAAGTGAAAATTAAGAAAAAAAAATTGCAAACTTATTTACTGATAAAGATGATAGTGTTTTGTTAACTAGACAACATTTAAATAGCTTCACCAGCTTTGAATCAGACACTGATATAATTTTGATTCCACAACCCTGGCTCGAAACAGCAAAATAGTTATGTTGAATTGTCATTCTCACTAAACATGCACAAATACAACGCAGGAGTAGTAAGAGAACAATTTTCTCATCATTTAGGACTGCTAGGCTACTAACCAAAAGGTAGGGAGAGAGAGTACTCCAACTCAGAGAAGAGCAAGCGTTTCTCTAAACCATTACACAAACCATTCAAACCCACACAAGAATCACGTGGCTGCTCTCCTTTAAGATGAAAGAATCAACACCATCCCTTCCCCAAACAGTCACAAGGAAATTGTTAAAGCTAATAGGAACCTCCTATGCTGGACAAAATGTCTGTGCCTTGCAAAGTGAGGTGTGACTGAAATTACCTGAATCACGGTAAACTTAAGATATACTACCCACTTTGTGCAAACAACGACTCCGCTGTAAGACAGCCTTCTAAATATTGTCTCTGAGTGTGTGTAAATGTGTTTCTCTTTTAATACTAACTCTTAGCAACTGCATTCTGCTGGAAGAAAATATGTGACAAATCTCTGGATTGACAAAATCTCCAATTTTGTTTATATCATTGATAATAAGAGCCTGTCTTGCTAGATTTATGAATAGATTTATGCTACTACTGTTTAATCACTGATTGGGAACAAATTCTTAATTCATTCCAGTGCAACTTAAGAATTCCTCTTAGAAACTCAAATGAAAAGCAGTATTATGTAACAGTAAAACAGTAAGATATACTTTGTAAGAGTTATGCACTAAAATAGATTTTCTTTGTCTCATTTCTTCTCCGTTTAACTTCCAGCTTTGCTCCTACTGCTGAATGCTGCTGGAGGTGAAGGGCAGTGCTGCCTCACAGCAGGTGCTGCGATGCTGGGGCAGGCTGGCCCACAGGCCCTGAGGGCTGAAAAGTTGCAGGGGACCTCTGAAAGCAGCAAGGGGAGAGGAGCAGGTCCACTACATGGGGAGCTGCAGGAAACAACAGCCAGTGGGCTTTTGGAGAGGACACAGTCAGAGAGTAAAGTTTCTGAGTTAGTTAGCTCCAGCCTTCCAAGTTTATCCCAGCAAATGCAACCGTTCTGTCTCCTCCAGATAACTGCAGTAACTGGATGTGAATGCAAGGAAATGAACTTGGCTTTTCTTGACATCCACCATTTGCTTTACCTAGCTGAAATGCACTGGACTGTGAAAAGAATGCCCACTTAACCAAGGGACAGGATGACTTTTCTGTTCCAGCAGTTCAAAGCTTCCACTGAAAAAGAAGATTCGTGGGACTAATGCCCGGGGAACATTTTATCTTTCTGCTCTTACACTTCTTTTGTGTAAGCACTGATATAACTATGATGAAATCTATTCCACACTGTGTGATGGAAAGAAATAGCACAGAGCAGCCAGACTGAGAACAGCCCATTCATTCAGTTCGGTGGCAGGCAATATTTAAATTGAACATCTTAGGAATTAAAAATTGTTTCTTATTCTAGAATTTCAGAAAGGAGGTCTATTGCTTTGAATCTTTAATGTAACAAGCTACTGCCATACAACTAGGGCTACCATGTCCAACAGTTAGTGACAGCAATACAGTGAACTGCAAAAACAGGAAGAAGGAAAATCCCAGGACACCCAGATCTTTAATTACCGCTATTTGGTCAATTTGCTGTTGCTTTTATTTATTTTTTTTTCCCCTCAAACATCACTGTATTTTGGCAAGTTCATGGGTAAAAAGCATCTGAAGAAAAAAATCTGAGAGAGACCTTGAAGGATTATATCTTTCTTTTGCTCCCCAGAAAAAATAAAGAGGAATGTGTCCCTCCTTCTTTAGTCACTAATATATTTTCAACCTCACATTCTTCATTTATTTTTAATGATCGATGTTACGAAGATGGCTTTTGTCATTACACAGACTGACCTCCCTCAGGGCCCAAGCTGAAAAAAGCTAGTATTTCATAAATTACTTTGAAAAACGCTTCTGCCTTTTGCTGCCCTCTGAACTAACACCAACATACAGCAAATGAGCAAATGAAAAAATGTCCAAGACTGAATGCAATGGAGCGGAGCTGTCTGTTGTGAAAGACACATTTCTGAATAGAAGTTTTCTGGACAGTTTCTTTTGAAATTTTCAGCCTGCTGAAGCCTATATATCCACTTCATGACTTGTAAAATTACCATTTATTGTATTTTTCCTTGCAAGGAGATTTTCCTCTTCCAACACTATCTACAGATCTCTTTTTACCCCTGGATTTTATTTGGTAATTTTGTCCACTTCCCAGACAAAAGCAAAAATCTTAAATAACATCTCATTTGCAAGGCCATTCTTAGTTCTGCACTGGAAATGACAGCCTCAGAAATAAAGCTTTTCATAAATATAGGTTGTCTAATTACTTTATTACTTGACTTGATGATAAGTCATAACCAACCAATTTAGAGGGGGTACTGTTAGTGTTTAAACATGTTAATCTTTCCTTATGTAATTACAAAACCTCATCATATGCCTCAAATCCTAATCCCCTACTATCATTTTCACACACAAAAAAAGGCCTAATAATTCTTACAAACTTAAACCAGCACAAATCATTTCAAAATGGATAGAAATAGAGCTATCAGAAACCTGTTTATACCCTTTTACTGTCATGAGGCAGACGGAACAACTTACACGCCAGCTGTAGGCTTTTGATTACAGTCATGTCCTACCTAATGTTTAGAGATTTCTTCCTAAGCTCACTCCATCTGAAGTTCATGTTATCCAGACGCCTCTGCAACAGGACAGCATCCTCTGAGCCTTCCAGGGATCTCAGGATTTTCTGCCCGTTTTCATCCAGGTTGTGGAAGATGTCAGTATGTGCATCAATTTCTGCCTGTAGATCCTACAGAAGCAATAGAAAACAATGTGTGATTTCATACAGAATCACAGAATCTCACACACCTCTCAAGAGTGGAAAAATCCACAGTCCAACACAGCGTCAGTAAGATTATGATTATTCCTCTCACGGCAATATTGTGCGGTAAATACCCTTTCACTTTTGCGTAAAGGATATTTGCATTGAAAGAGAACCATATTTCCATATGGACCCTACTGAACAAATGTTAACAAATGTTAAAAGTCTATCTTTTGTCAGGCAAGAAAGCAAAGACACATTTACTCTGCTGATAAGGGAAAAACCGGCCAACCAACCAACCAACCAACCCCTGGGGATCTCAGGTAAATCTGACCTTCACGTGATAGGTCTTCCTGTGCAACATTTTCAGCTTGAGCTGAGGACTGCAGCACTGCTCCTGCTGCATGGCAGTTCCAAGAAATCTGCGCGTCTGCAGCAGCAGAGCTTTAAAATGCCAAGTTCTCTTACATTCTGTTGACAGAACGCATTTCAGATCACAGACCTCGGCAGTCAATAGCAATAAACAACCACTTTGTGCTGCATCAAAACACTGGTCAGGGCCATGGCTGTAGGAGGGCCTGCAAACAGAAAGGACCCAGAATATGCAACCGACAGCTCATGTTGAACAGCCAGCTCTTCTTATCACTTTGTAACTGCAGGCCAGCTCTACATTTTGAATTCATTTTTCCCCCTCATTTTTCAGCAAGGCTGTTCCTGCCAAGAGAACATTCCTTTGAGAGCTGCCTGGTACCAGCATTCCTGCCTGCCCACGCGCTGAATGCAGCCTTTGTGCAGCGGCTGCCCAGCTCACGGACGCTGCGTGCTGCAACCCCACGAGGTCACAGATTCACTCACAGAGAGCACTGGCTGAACCATGCTCTTCAAGCTGAACAACAACAATAATCATTTAAACACACACACACACGAGCATGCACACAGTCTATATGTAACCATATTTGCACAGAAATACTGCTATTTTGAAACAAAGTGCACTGGTCAAGTGAATAAATCCCATTTTTACATGGGATGCTTGGGCACTAGGAGCTCTGGCTGTAGTTTCTTGCTGCCTGGAATAGGAGTGCTGGGGATGAAGTGTGAAAGAGGAAATGATTGATGGCCTTTGAGGGCAAGACCCAGAGCCAACTGATCATCACAGACAGACCCCAATGGAAACTTCTAATTTGCTTCAGAAGAATGACTTTGAAGGAGGGAAGCACACAACTTGCCTACTTGATGTATTCCTAATTGAATTGGTTTGATTTGATATTTTAAGTGCAATGTTAGCAGCACTGAATCATAAGTAGATTGTCCTTGTTCACTTATTGCTATTCCAAGTGACATTTGCTGTACTTTGCTGGATACCCACTTTGTGCACAGCAATGACTAGCACTGTATTTGGAGCAATTTCAAGGAGGGCAAGGCATGTCTGTAGTACAGTATAGGAATTCTCATCCAGCTATTTTACTTTATCTATGTTCATCCTGGCAGTAAAATAGGAATGAGTTTGGAATACACCAGAAGTAATTCAGCAGAATGCAGTCATTACTATAAATACTGCATTTTTTGATTGATGTTAAATACTCATGGAAATGAAGTAGCTTTGTTAGCACTGGAACTAAATGTGGCAACTGTAGTTCTAATCTAAGAATGGAAATTTTATCACCTGACCTGACACCTAGGCTGGGAATTGAAGGCAGGAGCTAGCAGAACTTTTTTTTTTTACCCTTTCTCTCTCTGTCTCTCTCTCTTTTTTTTTTTTAAATTGGTGGAGGAAAGCTTGTAACATAGCTGTAAACCTGGGAAAAGTAGATTCAGCCCTCAAAAGAAAGACAAAGGATTCATATAGTCTTCAGAATAGGAAAAAATCCCACATTTTGCTACTGACAATTAGGAGGTATTTAAACATGCAAGGGACTTTACAGGAAGACATTTGAGTGTTGCACAGTTGATAAATTTATATATTTATATAAACACAACACAGACACGTTCCTACTCACAAAGAATATATAGAAGTTTTATGTACAGTCTTAGATTGTAAAGGCAAACAATTTTCCAGAATTATTCCTGTTTCAATTTAAACGTGTTTCAGAGAAGCAATCTATTTTGATTTTTAAAGATGTTATTATTAAGATATATAAACATGCATGTTATTCAAGGTGTGAATGCCCTCACTTGAAAATTTATCCTTTATTTCAATTCTGAATGTTGACAGACTCAGCTTCCAACTTCAATACTTTATTTATATTTGCTGAAGAATACTCTATTACTAAGTTTCATTCTCTTCATGCATGCATATAGAGATTTTAAGTCAGTCTTGAGCTTAAGCACCACAAAACTGAGGTAAATAGCCATAACAGTACATGGGAAAGAATAAAGTTCACAGTAAAAAAGTTCACTTTTAATATCTGTGTATTTCTAAGGTTCTTCCATATTTCAAAACAGATAAATCTACTGCCAAATTAAAGAATCATCATATGTACTACCTGTTGCACAAAATCACAGAATCACAGAATGACTTAGGTTGGAAGGGACCTTAAAGATCATAGAGGTCCAAACCTCCTGCCATGGGGAGGGTTGCCAACCACTAGAAAACTCTTAGTTTGTAGGGTAGCAGTGGAAACAGTTGCCTCTTCCTCAGCAAGAACAACATGAAATACGTGAAATAACTATTCACAATAAGAAACTGTCCAATCTATGCCTTCTTGGTACTTTATCACACATATACTACTTTTTAACTCAAAATTAATAGACTTCCTCACTTTTCTTGCCTTTAGAAAAACTCTTTCATAGTCTAGACATTGCATGCTTTTCTCCTCACACATAGATATTTCTCAAAATGAAATCAAGTTCTATCCTTATTTCAGAATACTACTTAATACCACAATCAAACCGGACAGTTAGCTAAACATGTAACAAGCACAGAAACTGAAGTCCTATTATCAGAAGCTGAGCATTCAAGATCTTAGTCCAAACTATCTGTCTAAACTGCACATTTTTTAATAATCCTAAAAGTAGTTTATCCCAGCTATCTGGGAAACATAACAGAAGCATTCACTGTGTTTTGGTTTGTGCATTGCATTTCAGATCCTTTCTTTGTGACATCTTGTCCCTAGAGAAGCACAGTGCACATAAGAAAAATATCTATACATCTTTGATTTGTTTTCTGAAATAAGTAATTTCTATTTTTGAAAAATAGAGGTTAAAGATAAATATGAACTAGATTATTTTTCTTGACAGGAATAAAGCAAGAGTATTTCATCTTATAAGATGCTATTTGCAAAAGCATACTATCATTACACATCATACCAAAAAACATAGATTATAGACTAAATATAGACTATTTATTGCATTTCATCTTTTCCATTGTATTCAAGCACATGTAGGAAATGCAGAGGATGAAAATCAATCCTGCTATATTTCTGCTGAATTACTGTTGGACTTAAATTACTCTTTACACTGTTTTTGTTGGAAGTCGTTACTACTGGAGCTGTGTGAAAATAGATTCCCATAAAAAAGCAGGTAGGAAAATAAAATACAAATGAAACAACAGAAAAAAGACATTGCCTATAGTAACTCATTGATGAGTACTGATTATTAGCCTAAGTTAATTTTCAAATCTCCTTGTCCACTTTTTTTCTTTTTTTTAGAGGTGACTCCTTGGAGTGAGCTCAGCTACTTAGAAGGAACTGCACACCCATCAATGGCAGATTTGCCTAAGAGCTGCAGAGTGAAATTTTCCTTTTATTAAGATGAATGATAGAGTCAGATGATAAAATGTACTGTAAGATTTCTTCATAGAAACCTTGCTGATTAGGTATTACAGGTTTCTACACATTTTAGAATGTGTGTTCACCTTATTATAAGACAGAAAATATCTAGTACTTCTATTTAACATTTCTATTCATAATCTGTTCAGTATTTCTGTTAGTAATCTAGTTAGCATTTCTCTGTAGAGAATTCAGTTTTATATCAAAGGTCAGAAGACTTTTTCATAAATGGCAAAGTGGCCATCTTAAATTGTGTATACTTTATTATTGTTGAATGTTTGAAACTATTAACTCATAAGACAATCAGCAACACAAGCCTAAGAATGATTAATACCTATGATAATTCCACATAGCAGATATATTCCTTTAAGAATTTGGAAAGATTGGGGATATTTTATCAGAAATAATTAACAAATCACTGTTAAAACCCTTTGTAGCTGACATGCAGTATACTGGCAAAATATATGAAGGACATGACACATAGTAAATTATGCCATTATTTCGGCACAACATCAGAAATGAATTGGTAGACTAAAAGTAAAATGAAGTTCTATAAAGAAGGAATTAGTTACACTTGTTGGACTATACAAGAGTCAGACTAAGACATGGAAATTAATGCAGCACAGCTGACGAAAAATTTATCTTTATACAAGGTAGAAACAAAATTAATTATGTAATAAAGAAATTAAAGCACTTAAATCCTCCTCTACAAACTCAGCTCTGTCCTTGAAACTGTGCTTTTCATTTCCGATGAATCATTTTACATTTTCTAGTTACTGTACATGGCATTAATTGAGTAAGAAGGCTCGGAAAATAAAAGACAGTACCATCTGATTAAAGGAAATCAGCACAGGGGGAAAAACTTGTCTCTATTGTTAGTAATTGAAAAAAAAAAACAATAAAAAACAGTCAGTCTGCATAATTATGTACATGTATTCAAAGCATCAGCAATTCAGTCCGATTGGCTATGCATTACTCAGAAGTACTATACTGCATAGTACTAAGGTTCTACTATACTAGTACTGAAAATGTTAGAAAGTTACTGAAAATGAATTGAAAATTCTAGGTCCATATAATTCTTCCCACGGAAAGGGTGGTCAAGCATTGGAACAGGCTGCACAGGGAGGTGGTGGAGTCGTCACCCCTGGAGGTATTTAAGAAGTGTGTGGATGTGGCACTGAGGAACATGGTGTAGCAATGGACTTGTAGTGTGGATGGTTGGACTTGATCTTAAGGTCCTTTTCCAACAAAAACAATTTTATGATTCCCTTCTTCCTCTCTTTAAAATATAACTTTCAGTAAAACCTTATTTTTATTGTCTTTTTATGGTGATTTCAAAAAGCTTCAAGAATGTAGGTTTCTCTCTTGTTTTATTTTGCACTCATTGGTGCCTACAGAAGGCAGATCTGACAAACTTACTGTTTCAAGCCAGTATTTTTTGTTTGCTTGTTTCTCTTCTAACAATACTGCTGAGCAAAGGACATAATAAAGAACAGGACTCTGCTCTCTGGACTTAGATGGGACAAAATAACACTTGCGGCCTGGCATAGCCTCTGATTTTTACCAACAGGGGATCTCAGCTGGTATAATCAAAAAAGGTTCCCCCATCAATGTCTTTCACCTCCTTATGGCTTCTACGGATGTAAGAACTGCAGTCACGGTCTGTAGGACTATTTTCCAACTCTGTGCAGCACAGCTTAGCTACCTCAGGGACCAGATGTCAGCTTAAACATTTTACTTGCTTTTACTCAGCTACATACTTAAACTCCTGTAAGTCTCCTATTCTGCTTAAAGCACTAAAAAAACCACCATGAATATTGGACCTCTTTCAGAATGAGAGCTTATTCTTTTATCTGCTAGACAGAAGAATGGTTTGGGGGTGATATAGTCCTAGAGATGTTGCATTAATGGCCACAGCACAGTAAGTCCAATACATTTTAAACATAAAAGGTAGTGCAAGATGAACTTGATCTATTTCTTTTGTTTCTGGAAAGACATTTCTTCTACTTTGCAAGATACTACTGGTCCAACTGGAGTAAACCCTACTGAATGCAGTTCCTCTAAGAATCAGTTATGTTTTTCTTTTTCTTTTCTTTCCTTTTTTTTTTTTTTTTAGATCAAAATACAACTAATTCAAGTAAGATTTTGGAAACAATTTTGTACCTGAACAATCTAACAGTGATAAATATCATTTTTTTTCTGCTACTATATAAACCATCTGAGCTCACACAACCAAGTTCTGTTAAAGTGACTAAAGTAGCAAAGTAGCTCTTGATCCCTCCAGCAAGCTTTTAAATCACCTGAGAGAGGTGATCCTCTTTCTCTGCTGTGGTGAGGTCACATTTGGAGTACCATGTCCAGTTCTGGGTTCCCCAGTAAAAAGAGAGACATGAATTTCTATAGAGAGCCCAGTGGAGGACTACAAAGATGATGAGGGGCCTGGAGCATCTCTCTTACTGGAAAAGGCTGAGAGAGCTAGGACTGTTCAGCCCGGAGAAGAGAAGACTGAGGAGAGATCTTATCAATGTAGGCAAATATCTGAAAGAAGGTTGTCAAGAGAATGGGGTGAAGCTCTTTTCAGCAGTGCTCCTAAACAGGATAAGAGGCAATGGTCACAAACTAAAACACAGGAAATTCTGTCTGAATGTGAGGAAAAGCTTCTTTACTGTGAGAGTGACCGAGCACTGGCACAGGTTACCCAGAGAAATTGTGGAGTATCCATCTCTGGAGATATTAAACTCTCCCCACCCCCCCACCCCTCCCCCTGGGATGCAATGCAATCCTATGAAATATACTCCAGGTGACCTTGCTTGAACAAGGGGTTGGACCAGATGGACTACAGAGGTCCCTTCCAACCTCAGCCATTCTGTGATTCTGTGTGCTCCCAGATCAGAAGCAGAAATTTGGTTAGGTCTTAGAATAGAAGCGTTTACTGAACCATTTCCATAATGATAAAAACTTCTCAAATTAGACACAAAATGTAATTAAAGGGCAGACTTACTGAGTTAAAAGCATTGTTGTGAAATGGCTATACATCATCATGCCATGAAGCCTCCTATTCAACTAGCCCATGGCATGACCCCAATTCCAGTCTGGTATGATTACATCTCTAAGTTTCATGCTAATGACTTGATTAAAAAGAAAGATAAAAAGGTCTTTCTCTATTGGGAAGATAAGCTTATGAATATCATTAAGGCATTTCTAGGTTCCCAACACTATTTTCTAGATAACAAATGGTAAGAGTTAGTCCTCTAGCAGGGAAGCAAATGCTGACGAGTGGAAGCTTAAAGGATAACATTTCCCCACAGAAAACAATCTGTGTAAGCTGCAGCCCTGTCTGTTATAGTTTTAAATTCTAAGCGTCCCCAAAGCAAGGAAGGAACAAAATTCACATTAGTAAATTAGACCCTGTCTTCAAAAAAGATTATCTTATGATTAGGAATACAACCTTCAATTTAGGTTACATTCAGGTGATTGCAGAATGGCACAGCCAAGGATACAGTGACTGTCTTATGAAAGACAGAGAAAATATGCAGTGGGCTTCTTAATTTCACTAACAGCAAGCTACCTCAGCTAGGGAGAGTAGCTTTAAGAGGAACAACTCAAGCATTTGAACATATGCTTAAGTTTCTGTTGTGCAGATCCTCCTTCACAGGACTGGCTTTTCAGACACAGCACACAGCCTTACATTTCTCCTTTGTTCAAAGGGAAGTAATCAAATACATTTTTATGAGACCTCTAGAAATTAATTTGTATTCAACAGTAATTAAATATAAATTATTAAATAATTTCATGCAATTTATGGGAGTTTACAGATTTTTTTTGTGTGCTTCTGAAAGACTGAAAGAAAACTATTTTGATTTACATTTAATGAAAATACAAATAAATAGATAAAGAAATTAATCTTTCAACATACAAAGCTTTCTATGTTTATAGAGATAGTTTCACACAGGATTTGACTAATCTTGCCATTAGATTAGACAAGTATAAACTATTCTGGTAATAGTAACTTTAATAGCAATATATATATATATATTTATATATTTACTGTTTATTTATTTACCTGTTCTTATATTTACCATGGAAATCCTGATCAGAAAGAAACTTCAGGTTAGTTTGAGGTTACAGCAAAGCAGAAAAAATTCCAAGTTGCCACAGCAATGAAGCACTTCTACTGAACAGTGTAACTATACGATGTTTATTTTACTACCACAGCCTGTACTTAATGACCTTTCAAGTAAACAAATACAACAAGACAAACAAAGCACCTGTTTTAAAGTGGGGTTTTAAAGCTCTGCAGAAAATCAGCTGCCTCTACTGAGACAAGTCAGTATGGGATTAGATATCTGATTTTGAAAACTGTATTTGAAAGTTGGGTGAGTAGGGTGGAAATGGCATAAATGTGCATATACTCATATACACAGTTTTTTGAAAGTAAAACCATTAGGCTCATTACACTGTTCTCTAGGTTTCAGAACGTAGCCTACTCCCAACAAATACCTGACCCTAGTACTTCAGTGAATGTCAAATTCCATTACACCTCTACATTCTGTCAGCACATTCACGCTGTCAAGCTTTCAGCATTTTTTTTTCCAGAAAAATAATTATGCTGCTACTTTCAGCATGTCTAATTTTGCCCTCTCCCCATTTGTCAGAGAAAAAAACAGTCGCAGCACAAAGGCAGCACCATCCTCTGCAGGAACATTTACTTCCACTCAGTTACTCAGGCAAGGTCTGAAAGTCCTGTTGGATAATTTGGAGAGCAGCTACCTCTATTAGTTCCACTGACATCTCAGTGCTTCCAATTAATACTGATTTTCTTTTACAACAAGCAGCCAGAAGGGCTGAACAGCACAACTGTCTCAAAGCCTGGAGGAAAAAAATTTAGGAAAGAAAAAAGGACAAGGGTTACTTCTCTGTCACCCATAGTGAATATACCTGAAATTTGCTAATTATACGTGACTGTTCCTAGGAGAAGAATTATTTGTTTATAAGACTGTAAAGTCATTTCACAGAAAAGGATCTAAGGTTTCAATGCACCAGCACTTAACCATAAGACATTTTGACTTCACCACTGCTAGAATTCACCGGAATACTTTCATCATTCCTCAAATACACAAGCATATAAAATCCTCTTCCAAACTTCTTCAAAATGACTTTTTTTTTTTTTTTTGCTATACGTCATCTTAATTCCTTCTTTCACAAATAACTCTTAAAATCTTTTTTTCTTTTTAAAATGAACTCTGACATTTCATTTTTTTGTTAGCAAAATCTTTGATGCCTGGAGAAAAATAATTGCTACATCAGTTTCATAACATGGCGTTATACTAATTAAAACAACATAAACTGTTACTAAAACTCAAAAGAGAGCAACACAGAATATGAAGCAGAAAGTATAGGCCTCATACATTATGCATTATGAAAATTGGTTCATGCAGAACAAAAATTTTAATGGTTTTAAGGCTCCTCTAAAAGTCAGCATTGTTCCAAAGATAATGAGATTTCAATTAGGAATTTACACAGTTTCAGGTGTTACTCTCTAATGAGGTGTAAGACCTGCTGCAGTTAACTGTTCTTTATCAAGACCAGGCTAAGTGGGACCTAGTGGGAATTATGCAAAAGGGAATACTGAGGAAGCTCCAGTATCTCTGCACACACTTGTGTCAAATCCTCCCTACTTGAGGTGTTCTGAAGCAAGCTCAGGAAAGATAGAAACCTGGGAAGCAGAAAGGCAAAAGTACATTTAATCTTTTAATCTTTTTTTTTAATTTTCAGTAGGAATACAGACCATGCTACTCTGGTCTTGGGATCTACATTTAAAGGAAGAGATGTTAGATAGGTTACCACAGAGAAAAATGCCTTGTGACATTCAGGCATTAACAAAATTAGCCCAATCCTTTGATGTCAGATTTTCCAGTCACCACAAAACAGAATTCACTGGGTGCTGAGTGGTTCACCCACTAACACTGAGAATGAGCTGGGTTTAGACAGGTTAATTTAATTTTCCTGATGACATGTGTGCTACAACGTTGCTCAGTTCGGGCATCTGGTGAGGAGGCAATGAGTCAAAACTACCAACTGTGGGATTATGGCACCTCTCTGTGAGAGAATATCCCCCTGTAAATGCAAGGATGGGTTGAGCTACAAAGGATCAAGTAGTCTAAAGGATTTATGCCAAAAGGGTTGGTATGATGCCAAAAGCTGTTGAGCCAGAATGGATTCAAAAAGGAGTTGCAACTATCTACAGCCCACTGCAGGCCTTGGGTGGACATGATGCTACAGAATCCCTCAGTGGGCTTTTTCTTTTGACCCTCAGACACAAAATCCTCAGGTGCCCAATTATACTAACACCCGTCAAAACATCAGGACTTTCACCTTTAAGCCAGTACTGTGCTTCCAATAATGCCCAAACACTAAAAAAAAACAACCCATCAAAATGCATAGCATTACCTCTGCTCTATTAATTTGTTGTCGTTACTGACAAGATGTTTAACGCTATTGTATTTGTGAGGAATTAGACTTAAGGGGAAAAGTCTCATCCCCATCGATCTTCAGCTCAAAGAAATCCCAGCACTTTCAGTTCCCACAGAACCAGAGGCAGATGTATCCAGAAGTACGCACTAACGTGAAATACTTTGGATGGTAAAACACTTGCTGACTGCCCCAAAATAAGCAAATAATGGAGAAAAGTTCAGAAGTTAAAAAAAAAAAAAACTGAACAAAATTCTTTGCAATAACAACTTCAGCTATTGATTGGTGTATCTGTGGCAAAGCAAAATCATATTTTGTTGCACCCTAGAAAGCAAAGTCAGCCAGGATGCACGTGTTAAGGGATTTCTGAATAAGTTTTCCATCCTAAAAACAATCGTTCAGTGTTTTCTAGGATTTTCTAGCAAGATGCACTCACTCCCACAGTAAACACAATACAGGTTAAAATGACAGATACAACTTGAGAAAATAATAAGATCACCAATAAATTCTTACACAAAGGTAGACTTGTTTTTTTAATCTCAACCTTTTTACTTATTCACTTCTTTTTCTGAAGAAATGCTATTTTGGAGAGAAAATAAACTTCTGTTCATCTCCTTCTCTTTGATGTTAAAAAAACCAATTTAATTAACTGACTCTCATATTCATAATTTCAAAAAAAACACGTATACTTATTCCCTCTATCTCCAGAAATTCTAGTAAGATATAAAAATAGAAAATCATTATCATACTAAAAATTCAATTATTTTCCTTTAGAGGCTACAGTGAAGAAATCGTGTATACATCTTCATTTTGATCTACATAGGAAGAATCAGGTCCAAGATCTGCATATAGAGATAACTACCCAGAACCACTATATTAATGATCTTTCAAGGCTTGTAAGAATCTTGATGGAGAGAAAATGAAATCCTACATGAATTTTGTCCCAAACAAACACTTCTAATGGTAAAAACATGAAGATCACAATCACAATGAGAGAGACAATACAGATAACATTATAGAAAAAGTAGTTGCTACACTATGCAGTTTTCTGTGTCAGAACCAATAAGTCCAAGAGAAAGTGAAATATATATTTTAAAATTATAGAATGGTGTGAGTACTAAAAAAGTAATTACATATCATAATAGAAGGCAAGTAACAGATATATATGGTAATCCAAAAACAAATTTCCTTCCAAGATTCAGAATTCCTTGAGAATTAAAAAAGAACATGGGGTTTAGGCATGTACTCAGAGGACAGAGTACTATTTTTTTGTCAGTAAGTCAATATATTAGGCAGATCTTAAATACTGTAAGAACGTCATATGCTCTGACTTAATTTCTTGTAGAGATTAAATTAGTCATCGTCTCCTGCTGTCACTCTGAAGGATGCTGTCCAGGCCCAAGTTTAAACCCCTTATAGCTTTCTTTGGTCAAGATTTCTTTTCAAATGCTTTACAAATTACAGAATTAGAATACTACAACTACTTGACATCAATACCAATAACCTCATTAAGGTTCTCTTTAGGTGTAAACCTATATCCAGAAGGTTTCTTTCTTTCTTTCTTTTTTTTTTTTTCAATGTATTGCCCTCATTAGTCTTGACAATATGCTAAATATGACACAAGCATGGAGCTGATGGTTTATGAACTGGTGAGCTCACTTCAGCTTCTGAAAAAGTATTTATCCTAAGTACGAGAGACTTAAAAAAAATTATGAAAACATGCAGAAATGGGAATCGAGTGTCTTAGAAAACTAGTCATTGCTCAAATACGTGGTCTAGTCCCATAACAAAAAATCTGACAAATTTAGGTGCTGAAGAACAAGTTCATGGTACTACTTCTTCTTAGAAGAGTTCCTGTCAAAACTAGTATGCTATATTGCAACCAAAAGGATCTGGATATCAGTTTATTATTCAAAGTACATTAAGAGGAGAGGTAGTAATATTTTAAATGAAAAAAGAAAAAAGTAAAAAACAATTAGTATGGTTAACGGGTTTTTCATACTTGTATTACTCCCACTGTTCTCACTTTCATAGAATCAGAAAATGGTTTGGGCTGAAAGGGACCTTTAAGATCATCGTGTTCCAACCCCTCCAACCTGCTACAGGCAGGTACACCTCCTGCTAGACCAGGTTGCTCAAAGCCCCATCCAGCCTGGCCTTGAATGCTTCCAGGGAGGGGGCATCCACAACCTCACTGGGCAATCTGTTCCAGTATCTTCACAGTAAAGAATTTCTTCCCAATATCTAGTCTAAATCTACCCTCTTCCAGTTTTAAACCGTTTCCCCTTGTCCTCTTGCTACCTGCCCTTATAAAAAGTCCCTCTCCAGCTTTTCTGTAAGCCTCCTTCAGGTACTGGAAGGCTGCTATAAGGTCTCCCTGGGAGCCTTCTCTTCACTAGGCTGGAAAGCCCCAGGTCTCTTAGCCTGTCCTTGTATCCCTCTGATCATCTTTGTGGCCCTTCTCTGGACCTGCTCCAACAGCTCCTTGTCTTTCTTGTGTTGGGGGCCCCAGAACTGGATGCAGTACTCCAGGTGGGGTCTCACAACAGCAGAGTAGAGGGGCAGAATCACCTCCCTCGATGTGCTGGTCACCTTTCTCTTGATGCAACCCAGCATATGCTTGACATGATTTCTCGAGCACCTCTGACTTGCTAATAAATATTATCCAAGCAAATCATGTCTGGGATAGCGGTTATCCCTGCTTTGCAGGTAAATAATTGAAATGCCAAATGTTTTGCTGTAGGTTACACAGGAAATTTGTGTCAGAGATGGGCACTGAACCCATGTCTCCCAAGTTGTAGTATGATAACAGGAAAAGCATCCTGCTCTCTTTCCTCATACTTCTCCCCCACTGAGTTTTTATTGATTGAAAAGGGAACTAAAGTCATGCAGTTTTTCATCTTTTCTCAGACCAAATATACTTAAACAAGCAAATAAGCTAAAAGCTACAGGTTGAAATGATCTATGAAAAATGGGCAAGAACAGATGATACTCAGAAATGTGCATTAATTAATGATTTCAAGCATTTGCTTGTTTTGAACTTCCTAGGAACCAGACTGTAATAAAGGTGGTAGTGTTCTTTCTGACACCACCAGGGTTTCTGTAATTACACCTTTCTCCAGCAGTTCTAGGTGTCAGTGTTGCTGGACCTTGCAGAATAGCTGTTGTTAATACAGAGGATCAGGAATTGTTGTATGTCTGTAACTTAAACTGTTTTCTTCTTTTGAAAGCTCATAGTGTTTTTGTCACTTCTTTGGTGTATGATACAGGAGGGAAACTTATAAGTGAAAAAGCATAGTAAAAACACTGGAGTTTGTGTCTCAAATATACACAAACTAAACAAAATAGTGCCAGGAGCTAAGTCCTTCCTAGTGTGTTGACTGACCTAGTATTTCATTCAGTCACAAAAATAGTAAGAGAGTCACATATGGACCGCTGGAATGGTCTGCATTTCTGGGAGGTGTTAATAGGAATTATTACCTCGCTGCTCCTAGAGGAAATGACAGCCCTCATGCTTCCTCTGTTCCTGTTGCTCTAAGCTTTTTGGCTTTATTGCAGAAACTGTTGTAAGGTTTTCTTCCAGAGAAATTCAGGTCACAGAGATGTTTTGACATTCAGAGTTCTGCTTCGGAGATGTTCACATTCTTTTAGAGGGGTCTTGGGAGTTTATGTAACACAAAACCACAATAAAGTCAACAGTAAAAGCCAGACCTAGAAGAGAATGGATAATTGAAAGAAAATTACAGAATAAACAAATGAACATCCTCCCTATCAGAAAGTTTAAACAAAACGGAAATACTAGAAACTTTACATGTTATTTTAACTAGGGAATTTCACCACTGACATTGATTTCACATAGTATATATTCAAGGCCTGCAGTGCTAAAGGATATTTTGGAAGCAAATAAGAAAAACTATTTCCTTCTATTTTTTTTATTTTTATATTTGCTTTCTTGCAGAGGTTTTAAGGCAGGTTAAAAGCACAGTCCCTCAGCTTGTTGGTAAGATTGTCCAGGTGATGTCACAGATTCACCCAGAATTGAGGAGGGTTAGTGCTAACAGAAATGTAGATTCTCCACTACTCAAGCCATTGATTATCTGTTCGTTCACAGAGGAAAACAGGACTCATTATACTTGTGTGTGTTTTGGTTTTGAACTGAAAGATTAGTAATTTCCTTTGGGTATTCAGCTAATTTGGAGGGCAAGGGAATCACTGCTTTACTTGCCAGCCAAGAAGCTGCTTTCCAGGGCATCCAAAAAGATTTTCACAATGGGATTTTCTGCCAAATTAGCCAGTGTATTTCCTGAAGCTGATAATAAATTAGCAAGGAGTCCGGGATTACACCAGTGTTGGCTTTACAGAACTGGATCAGATTGTTACCTTCCTGTTTATTTAATTTTCAGCTAAGGTAAACACCATTATGAGGAGCAAGGGACTAACAGCTGGAAACCACATTTTTCTGTTTGCACCTGGAGCCAGCTGCAGTGCACATGGATGATTCTCACTCCTCATCTGGAGGAAACAAGCTCTACAGGGCTGCTGGTTGGTCAGTTAGTTGTCACCAGAATTGAACAATTGCATGGTACTAACCAGAGCAAATGCCCTATTCACTTGTGGATTTTTGGAAGGAACTAGCTACTGTTGTAAGATTTCCTCCAAAGTACTTAGCGTTGGTGCAGCCTCACCTTGAATACTGTGTGCAGTTCTGGCCTCCACTACATAAAAAGGGTATTAAAGTGCTTGAAAGGGTCCAGAGGAAAGCAACAAAACTGGTGACAGAGCTGGAA
Source organism: Aquila spilogaster (assembly GCA_024606505.1). Lineage (NCBI taxonomy): Eukaryota > Metazoa > Chordata > Aves > Accipitriformes > Accipitridae > Aquila > Aquila spilogaster. Next base: position 23,697 of record JANHGO010000330.1, read on the forward strand.
GGCATGTCATGTGAGGAGAGGCTGAGAACACTTGGGCTGCCCATCCTGGAGAAGAGGATGCTAGAGGTGACCTCACTGCTCTCCGCAGCTCCTTGAGGAGAAGCTGGGCTCTGCTCCTGGGTACTGGTGGCAGGCCGGGAAACATTTCCATGCCAGGAGGGTGGTCAGACACTGGAACAGGCTTCCTAGAGAGTTGGTTGGCGCCCCATACCACTCAGTGTTCAAGGGGGATTTGGACAATGTTCTCATTAATGTGCTTTAACTGTTGTTTAGCCTTGAAGTAGTCAGGCAGTTGGACTTGATGTTTGAAGTTCCCTTCCAACTGAATTCTATGTTCTAAGCATCATGCAGGCCAGCAAGTACTGATTTTTAAGATCCTGCTTAGGCAAATCAATACCATGGGTGTGGAAAACAGCATTGTTATAATTACTGAGGTAAGAATCTCGCTAAAAGTGAGATGCACATGTTGCAGTCCATTCTCTTCAAAGACAGTGAAATAAAAGGCAATTCTGAGGAAGAAGGAAGAAGGCAAGTATTGTCCTCACTTCTCTTGATGAGAAAGACAGTCCCAGCATGTAACTTTTTAATATCTAAGTATAGTAATTGCTAATAATAGCATATTTTTAATTGCAATTTTTATTACTCTTGTAATTACTGGAGAGAGATAGTCAGAGGAGCAACTTTGTAGAAGCACCTACCTGTCTCCACTGGTAATATAAAATCTATCTATTCTTCTTGAACTTCCAAAAGACTTTGCTAATTATCTCCAGAGAGAGAAATGTGTTAAACCTTCATTTTGTGAATCCCGCTTCTGTTCACTGTGAAACTTGCAGTTATCTCAAGTCCCTTGTTCCTGGTTCAGTGTTCCCATTACTCTTTGTTTAGAAAGCAAAAGAAGGAGTTTTTTTCTGTTGGAAGGACAAACAAATGTAATCTAGTTGTCCTGTTATGCTTGACATATTCATTTCACACTTTTCCATCCCTTCTTTCTCATCAGGTGAGACCTGGATTGTGCCTTTTTAAAAACTGGGTATTTGAATGATAAAGAAAAGCTAGACTGGGAATTAATAAAAAGCACAGAGGAATTGGAAAGAATTCGTTTTCCAAGTTGTCTTTGAAAGTGAATGGTTGCCTGAGCATGGGATTACAGCACAGACCATCATGTTCAATAAGGATAACTGTTGAAATAAACATCATTTTCTTCATGAGGATGTTGAAAGAAAGAGTAAAATGGAATCAGTTCCAGAGTCAGAAGTCTTTCTGCCCTATGACAGGTTACATTTTTAAGGCCGGTTTTGTGTAGCACTCATGTCATTTTTCTTCCTGGTATCTGCACAGTAATATCTGTAAGGAGCAGGAAGATGTGAAAAGAGAAGAGTTAGTACTTGCTGTCTTGTTCCGTGAAAACTCCCAGGCTGCTTGTGGTTTTGCTTTGGTTGTATCTTTAGGATCTTTGCAATTTTAAAACTTTAAATATAACTTCTGCTTATTATCTGCATGTTGCCATTCTCCAGGATAAGAATAAGATGCTTTGACAACTGCACTGCTGATGTTTAAAACCATATGCAAAGGGAGACTGTCAGAGCTCTCTGAAATGGTAACAGTGTGTGAGCGCTCTTTGAAGTATGCGATGGGATTGTCAAGCTCACCACTGCATGCTCCACCTACCAAGACAAACCTTTGTATCATTATGTAGAAAAGCCCTTTTTTGTTGGCAGCCAGTTTAAAATTTGAATTTCTGTCTTTTGAAGTTTCAGACTCTTAAAACAGCTATACACAGTCCCAGCATGCAAAGATATAAATATTTGCTGATAGTATCTTACGTAGGATGTGGTTCTAGCAGTTATGCTGCTGCTGGTTGCCACCACTGATATCAGATTTGTGTAGGAATGTTTCAGACTTACAGCAGAAATTATTTTAGCCCTTTCTATTAGTCATCCCCCCTGTGGACACTCGCATGCACATATTTTGGCACTGTATTTAAAAAGCATAACTAGATTGCTACAGGAAATTATTCATTCCAGAGAGCGTATTGTACAAAACTTGGTGACCTTCTTGCCTCCTTCACTTTAGTACCTTCTTTAAATGGCTGTTCCAAAACATTTCCTGTAGGTAGCTGAAGGTTTCTTTCCCTGCCATGTAGAGCATCTCTGTCATAGCGACTGAATCGGGCTTTGCCTTGGGAGGCCTGTCACTTGCAGGAGAAACTGGCACCGACATGGCTGTGAAGAAAGGCAAGAGCATACACTGCTGTCCAAGATGGTGCAGTCACCGGTAGGCAGGGGAAATGAGACCCCAGAGCAGCTCAGAAAGAGCTCTCATAAGCACCTTCCTAATGTCAGCATGATAAACTGAAGCTCCTTAAGTAAAGAGGAACTTAGTTCTTATTTAAGCTATCATTGTTATACAGGAAAAGGTGCCTGGCCATAAAGTTATTTCCTGAGCTAGGACCTTAAAATAAGTCCAAAGTGGAAAAAAAAGTTGGGACACTTTGCTTTTCTGAAACCATCTGGTTGCTATATAAAATCTGTGCTTCGATTAGAGGTCATTGCATTTGCAGTGTCTCAAAGTAATCTTTTCATGCCTTGCTGGATATTGCCTTCAGGATATCATAAAACAATGTAACGCAGAAAGTCTTCTATGACTGACTTACTAGTTTGGATTTTAGATGAAACCAGATTTGGACAAATTTTCTGACAATTTCTATTCATTTTGTCCAGATCTTCTAGCAATGATAGTACTGTACCATCTACATAAACAGTGAATTATTTTGCAGGTGCTAGTTAAAGAGAATGTTCACAGAAAGTACAATTTGAATCTAAAAATACAAATCTGTCTCTCAAGAAAATTACTATAAAAATCAGGGCCATCCAAACCAGGGACAAAAATGCACTGTGATCAATGTATTAGGTCAGGCGATGGTAACACCTGACATATTTTCTTATGACTTTCTCATTATTGCTTTCTAAGCCAAATAAGTGGAATTTATCAAATTATCTAGTCGTTGAAATTTTGCAACACAGTCCTCACCCCAAACTCATTACCTGTCAATATAATGTGGGAGTCTGGTATTTCAAGTCAATTTAAAGAGTTGTTAGCTTGTCAAGTGCCCATAGTTCCTATTTTCATGACTGAATATATGTAAAAGGATGACTGATTTGCCTTTTTATACAACTGAATTTAAGGTAAAGAATTTGCCTTTTGGAATAATTGGTTTAGTATGCTAGCCGTTAAGAGATTCATAAAGGAAGCAGGAGCTTTAGTAAATACCACAGTAACCAGGAGTTTTGCTGAAGTACGGAAAAAAAAAAATACAATAAGTTTTCTTTAAGCTTCCCAGCCAAGAGAATTCCCCTGTGAAGGAACTACTGAGTGAGAAGTTGAAGTCAACACAATCTTAATTTCATTTTATTTTTGAAGAAGTATGAGACTTGCATCCTTTCACTATTTCCCATTGGTAAAGATGTGCCTGCCAAAAAATGGAGGAGGAAAGAGCTTATTAATTCTTTCAACATACATGTCTTTCTTAAATGCTGAATCATAAACTAGCCTTTTAATTTTATAAATAACATGCAAGATTTTTGGTTTAAATGGTAATTTTGGAAACTTAAGATTTGAAAACAGTGTTGTTTGTGTGTATAAGATCTCATAACTGAGAAAGATAAAAGAAGGGTTTACTGTACCGTTGATGTATCTGAATGGAAATAAGCATTGCGTAGTGCTTCTTTGCTGACTAGAAGTGTTAGTCCAGTCTTGTGTGAGGTACTGGCTAACTATCAATAAACCATTATTTAGGGGAAGGAGAACTCTGAGGATGTCCTGGAAAGAAAAGACATCTGCATAACATAAAATACTTAATCTTTAAGCTTCAGGGGTCTACTACAGATCTGCAAGATTGTTCTCTGAAGCTTCCACCTTCTCTCCACTGTCTCTAAAGGGACTCACTGTCTTTCCAATGCATTGAAACATCTGCTGTGGTGGAATGTCTATACAAATTCTTCAAGCTCTACAGGGAATGTATTTATCTGCTTCCTCTTCAGAGATTTTCATCTTAAGCTTAACACAGCCCATGAGGAAAGTCCAAGTAGGTAAAGAAAAAGCATGCATTGAATGATGTTTTATGCATTGTAGGAAAGGCTATAGAAAGAAATGTAGCTAAAACCTATCTAAAAGCACTGAATTCCAAGCGATCTTAGATCTTCTTTTTAAAAAGAAATGTACCTTGGGATTTATTTGATGCCTGACATGTTGATTAAGCAGTTCACAGTTCACAACAGGGAGAGGTTTGTACGTGTTAGTGGATTCTTGGATTTAAGCTGTTGAAGACGTATATCATAAGGAGCACATGAACATTAGAGGTAAACTGTCCCTTCAGTTTCCATGTAAGGTGGTATTCATTCTTATGCCTGAGTCTTCTGCGTGGGAAGTTCAGATAAATCATGAGTGCTCAGTCTTTCTTCCAACTGTGTTCAGCTGGTGGTGATCTCTGTCTAGGGAAGAAGCCACTGTCTTGCAAGTTACTTACTTTAAATCAGAAAAGTCTTGCTCTTATTACTAAACCCTGTAAGTACTATTAGGTCTTGAGAATAGCACTTATGTGCATTGCTGCTAAGTATGTGCAAAGTGGTTGCAAGGCCAGTGCCTGGCTGGAGATGGGAAGCGTTGCGGCATTATGCTGATTTAAATCACTTACTTAATTAAAGTGCACAGTTGAGTGTGTCAGAAGAACATCTACATGTATTGCAGGCAGGTTAGTGCAGATTTAGGCCAAACATGCATCCAGTGTTCTTGCTGCTGAAGAAGCAGGAACCAGAGCTGCAATGCAACACTCCTCTATCATTATTTAATGCTTTAGCATTCCCACTTTGCTGTTTAAATGTTGTAACTCCTCATGGCCATGTGAGTTTACATTTTGAATTGATCTGTGTAGTACTGTTTTTCCTTAGCAGCATTGCCATTTTCAGTTACAGAATCACAGAATTGTAGGGGTTGGAGGGGACCTCTAGAGATCATCTAGTCCAACCCCCCTGCCAAAGCAGGCTCCCTAGACCAGGTTGCACAGGTAGGAGTCCAGACGGGTCTTGAATATCTCCAGAGGAGACTCCACCACCTCTCTGGGCAGCCTGTTCAAAATCTTTTTAGATGTGGTATAAAACGGGTTAATTAAAAATAAATAAATAAATAAATCCTTCCTGTTGTTTCAGTGCCTCTTAAATTTATTTCCAGAATCAACAAAACTGTTCTGAATCAAACATATTTCATTATCTGTGAATATTAAACATTGTTGGCATATGGAGCAAGTGCTCAGATAACATATTTACATAACTTATTTGTCTACTGTTGAATGTCTGACCTTGTCTGGAATTTCTTGTCAGAGCCCTTATTTTTCCTCAGTATGTGTGACATGCGAGATTATCATGCCTATCAATTCATCTTCATTGCATTTGCCTACTATGGAGTGAATCAGTGCCTTTGAATCAAGATACACATATGCAGTTCCTCCCTAATATTAGAGTGAATATACTACGGTTAGCAACTAAGTAAACAAAAGAGGATCTGTTACTTATTATCCAATTTGTAAACGTGAACGACTGATTAAGCATGCACACATAAATAAAACCGTAAAAAACAACAACTAGTAAGAGACAAGAAATATGTGAAATATGTAAAAACTCTCTGACAGCAATCTCAAGAAGACTACAGCCAAACCATCCTTTGGAGCCCGCATACCCCAAGGCTGATTTGAAAGGCATCCGTTTCAGGGAGGAACAATGCTAACAGTTTTGCAATACAACTGACCTCTGTTCAGTCTTTGATTGTGTTTCTTGCAGCTGAAATTACTGTTCCAAGTATCTTGTGTCTCACAGTGTTTTCTGTGAGCTCGTCCCTATGTTTTTTCCGTGTTCAAAGGTGGGTTTGTTTGGTCTTATCACATGCCCTCATGGCTAGATTCAGCCTTCTCATTTGTTTTGTGTCAACTTAGTTCTCTTGGTTTCCAGACTGTTGCTAGTAACTGATGATAATTTATCTCAGGATGGCAATCAGGCTTATTGGAAAAGCCTGAAAATTTTAAGACTTAATACCATAGTAAATTCCTTTGCATTAGTGCAAACTTAACATTGTCTGTGAGGAATGGACTGAAGATATCTTCTTGCTTGTTTATCTTGTAAAATGCTAAACATTAAATACGAGATTAGTGCTCAGCTTCTTATATGCAGCAACACAGCAAGGAGATTGCACTTAATGCATCACTGGAAGCGACGGCCACTTTCCTTTCATTTTTCAGTCTCATTCCTCCACAAAACTCCTATTGTATGCACATACTTAACCCCATACCAGCTGCCAATTTCCACTTCCCTGTGCTTGGTCCTCAGCTGACCTTTCCAGTTCCCTGTTTTGAAACTGTATTTCATTTTCATCTCCTGGACTGCCATCATGTGCAGGTTATGGGGCTCAGGAAAAAAAAAAATAATAATAAAATAAAGGAGGGTCCTATATTTGATGCATGTCAAACCGGTGGTTCAGATCAAGTCTAGAAAGGTCCACTGGCTTTCAGTCCAGCAGTGAAGTTTGTTGCAGACAAGTATGGCCTGAAACCTTAAAATGTGTGGTAAAATAACCCAACATCCTCACAAACACCTCAAAGACTTAGAATCATAGAATCATAGAATGTCTTGGGTTGGAAAGGACCTCAAAGATCACGTAGTTCCAATCCCTCTGCCATGAGAAGGGTTGCCAACCACTAAATCAGGCACTAGATCAGGTTGCCCAGGGCCCCTTGCTAGACTTGCTAGAAGTGCTATGAGTGTAGCTACATATTAGCAGAAAGGATGTTACCTGTTCCCTGAAGATGAAGTACTGAGGCTGTGGATGTATTATGTCTGCCAGAAACCTCAAACCCACTAAGCCCACAGCTGACGTGGTTTAGAAATGCAGACGATGTTGCATTGATTTTGGGTTACCCTCTGTGTTTCTTGGGGACAGTATGGTGATTGTCCTCCTTGCACTGATGTCATCTTACTGGAGTGCCAAGCCCAGCCCAGCCCAAGTATTCTCATAAACCCATGTACAGAAAGTCAGAGAGGATGATACCTGTGGTACATAACAAATCCAACATGTTATTCCCATGCAGCTCTATTAAATATGGTATGCTTTTTTGGAGATGTAACGAATGAGGAATATACCTGGTATGTTTTACATACAGTTTTCACTCTGAAATATCCTCCCACCTCTTTCTTTTAAGGGTGGTGTAAATTGATATAGTTAAAGATCATTATTATGTTACGGGTTTTCTTCTGCTCTGCAAGACCTCTTAAATATTCAGCATCTACAGAAGAAGTCCTATGGGAATTTCTTCCTTTTTACAGATACAGCATTCCTAAAACATGAAGCAATGTGTATGCTTTCTCAGTGGTTACGTCTTGTCTCTGAGAAGCAAAAAGTTGGCAGAGTAGCCCATCATGTGGGCTGTTATATTTAAATGTTGTCTCTCAATCGTGTTCATTAGCCTTTTAATGGGACAACAACTTCCAGTAAATTAATAAAGCTGGAGAGTGACCTGTCTCTGAGTGTGTGGCAGTTGATGGGTAGAGAAGGTGGCAGAAGGGCTAGTTTGCTTTTCTATATCATTATGTATTAGGAATTATACTAGCCACTGCAGACGTGGTGTATTTTAGAGACCTATTATGCAAGGCACCATTTATGGAGTTCAGGCTTTTATCTCCTCATGTCTATGCATGTTACGTTGAATAGAACAGTGGAATACATATATATATATATATGTATTATCAGCAAATAGTCATTTTAAATTCCTTAGATTTTGGATACATAGATTAAACTCTTCTTAAAAATCACCACTGCTAAAATCGGACCTGATTAGGTGTTGAAGGGTGTTGAAGGACTCAGAACCTCTCCCACTTGGGAACTGCAGATGGGATTTTGGCATCCACAGCTGTTCAGGAGTGCATGTGAGATCTGAATGAAGTCTGTGCATTTTATCACTCTGCTGTTCTGCCAGGCTTCCCTTTACCTTGGAGCTGAGCAGTTTGACAGAAGTGCCTTTTGGCTTGAAATAAAAATAGAAAAAAGTAATGTATAAGATGCACTGATGTTAGGATGTTTTGCAGCATATGATAAGTAAAGAATGTGAATAAGAGTGGTCTTACATAAGAAGAACCTGGTTAAAAAAAAAACAACTGTCAGAAAAATCTTGTAGGGGAAAATTTTACGTCTGTTCTTAGTGTTGGAGATGTGACTGTACTGCCAGTATACCAGGCTGCAAATGGTTTTGTAGAGGATTTAAAACAGATGAATGCTTTCTGGAGAACAGAATGAAACAGCCTCCAGCAGAGACTGTTCTGACACAGCTCCTTGGAAGTCCCTCCTTGGGAAGCTGCAGGGGATTCCTGCTGGGTACCCCACTCAGGGCAAGGGTTTTATTTCCCAAGCGGCAGTCTCAGTGTAGGATTTAGGACAGCCTCCATTCTGTCCCTGTTTATTGCTGTTTGTTTGTGTTAGGAGTTGAATGCTGATTTTTCTCTGTGACTACTGTATAGTCCTTGCACTGAGTGCAAATGGAACATGCATCTCTTTCCACATCCCCTGCACTGCTTCAGCTCCCTTCTTACTCCCACTTCTGCTATTTCTGTGAAATATTATATCCCAGGGAAGATCATTTTGGTGGTAGTCCTTTTTTGCTTTTAGGGTGCTAAGACTACATGAAAATTTCCAAAAGGCCCTAGTACATCACGTACCTAGTAACTCCAAGACTTCTTCAGAGGCTGGATGTGTGCTCTAAGACATGCATGCACAGTTCTTGCTTCTATAAATGATAAGCATTTGCTCATGCAAAGCCTTTGGAAGAAAATTTCTGAGTTTTTTTTTCTTCCATGTGTATTAGGTTATGAAATTGGTCACAAGAATTAAAACAGGTGTCTGGGGTAGTATCTTGTTTGGACAAGGAAGAGCTCAGACATGAGCATTCCGATTTGTATTTTAGAGATGCAGTTCAGTTTCATCATAATGGGAGCAGGAGCTATGTGCAAAGCTTCTATCTAATAGTCTGGTTTCCTGGGGCTGAATCTTTCATTGGTGACAGAGTTTAATGAAGAATTATCATACTTATTTTTGTCTGACTGTTTGACTGAACCTTCCCTTTTTCAGATGAAAATTGAGGAAAATAAGAGCTGATGTGAAATGTAATTGACTGACAGCCATCCTAAGAAAAATGATCAAAGGTAGCCTGTCCTTTGAGAAGGCTAGATTTCACCCTGACTTGCATGATCCACTCATTTCAGAGTTTTGTTACTTTTTTCCTTGCTCAGTGTCTCTGTTATTTCTAAGGGTGCTCAAACAAATGGAGAAGTTCTCAGCTGCATTGCATTGTATCCTGCCCACTGGCTGTCAACATATGCTGATAGATTGCAGATACACACATTGCGCCTGAATACGGAATTGCTGCCCAGTGGAATTCACTCAAATTCTGGCAAGCAATTGGTGTCTACCTCTCTCTCTGGAGGTAACACCTATCTTTGACTACTAAAGCAGGCTGTTGGTTAGTCACTGCTTTGTTCCAGAGCAGCAAAGGTGACAGGAGAGGTTTGGTCCTGCATGTGTCCCTCCTAAGATGGTCTGAGATGCTGAATTTAATAGCTGCCTTGTGCAGGATTGCTGCATAGTTGCCAGAGAGGGAAGGATACTTCCATTTTCAGATTTAGTCCTCTGGAGGAGGCTTCCTCTGTGTCATCTAAAGTGTTTTAAAAAGAATGAGGTTGTCCAAGCTTCAGTTTTAGAAAATAGAATCATTTACAGAAGGAAGGACCAGATTTATGTTGCTTCATGTCAGATCATGCCTTTCTGTCTCCTGAGATATTTCTGCTTTCGTTTATTCTTACATTTTGTTTATACAGGATGTAAAGCAGGACTATTTAGAGACTGGGATAGTGTAGAAGCTCATACTGTTCTCTCTATATCTCTTATGTGAATCTAATGACATCTATCCAAATCTCTGGTAATTCCAACTTTCAGCAAGGTACTGAGTAGATCTGGACTCTTTTGCTGTTCTTGATTTAACATAAACTTTGTGGTTGGTCTGAATCCAATTCCCATGTGAAAGTTCAAAGAAAATATAAGTCAGTTTGCTTTGTTCATCTCTTATGTACAATAAATAAAGCAATCTCATTCCAGATGATTTGGACAAGTGGAGAACATTGTAGTCTTAATTTTCAGTTGATCCCAAGAAACTATAAACATTGGATAGCTACTTGTGTATGTATCTAATGGGAATGTAAGAACAGATTATTTAAAGACAGGTTGTGAATGCATAGTTCAAAGTACAGATTATGAAGTGTCTGTGGGCCAGAGGAGCAGAAAAGCTCTGTCCTACCAACAGACTTGGCCATCACTTGTCTGGTAGACAGTGTTTAAAATGTAGATAAGTCTTTGTTTATCTTTTGGCAGCACTTTGGCTAACTTGGCTAAAAAGTGCCTATACAGAATGAGACTCAGAACATGCAGCAACTTAATATCTATGAAAACCTTTTTTTTTTTCTTTTCTTTTTGAAACATTTATGATGTAACATTTGCATCCTCAGAGTGAAGGATGAGGGGAAGCTAGCAACAGGATATGCAGGAATATCACTTGGTGTCTTGTAGAAAATTCTCACACTGCTTTTAAGGATGGAGGCAGAGGGAATTTGCTGATATTTTGTTGTCACAAGTTGTAGTAAATTCCAGTAGATTTTCTCTAGTGAATATTCATAACTAGCAGAAAGTAAGAATGTTGTTCTCATGCAAGGTAATCTTGATTGAAGGTAGGTCATTTTTATCAAACATTATTGCACTGCACTTGCTTCATCTCTTTTTCTGGATAAGCGAATAAGTTAAAGATGCAGTGTATAAATGTATTTTCATTATTTTTATACTATTTATGCTGAAGGAAGGAGAACTGATTTGGTGGCTAGGATTGTGCATTTGCACAAGGATTGCCTTTAGCTCATCTTGTGAAACAGTCAAGGTGGCCAAAGCACCAAATAATACAAGAAATGTAATACACAGAGTAACACAATTGACTTAAAATGGTATGTGGCTTATTTCTCTCTTTTGCGTCTTAATAGGAGTCCAGACATCCAGCTTGGATGTAGGCACCTTCTTTGGACAGGTTAATTCCACTTCCTTGTGGCATTTATTTTAAGTCAAAGTAATGACAGTATATTTGTGCTTGCAGGTTGGTCAGGACAAAGGCAACTGCTCTTTTCATCGAAACCGCAACCCGTGTGTTGTTCCCCAAGAGAATGAAAATATTTTCCACACGATATTTGCTTTTTTCACAAAGTCCGGCAGAAAAGTATTGGTAAGAAAGTCCACCTAAAATAAACAAACGTGGTGCATATTACAAAAAGTTTTGCATGGATCAGCCTGAGGAACTCAAGCAGAGAGCTGACCATCAAGCAGCTGTTTGGTGTTTGTAGGCTAATACTGATACCTGGTAAAGCTGTGAGGATACCTAGTGATGTCAGTTTTCTGATTTTTAAATGGCTTGAATGGAGGGAGCTACCTGAAGTGGCAGCATGCAACTCAGTAACCATAGTCCTTGCTCACATGTTTCGCTGAAGGTGGGTGGAACAGCAGGGCCTTGTGCCAACAGAGCCCACCCTGGAACTTCAGAGGCTGAATTTTTCTTATCTTACTTTAATGCATCTCTTACTACCTTGTGGTCTTCAGGTCTTGAAAATAGCTGCTATTTCAGCACAGGAAACTGGATTTTAGCAGCTCACCATGCCTCTTCGTCAGCTGGAGTGTTTACAGTTGCACAGTTTTCAGTGAATTATCTCCTCCATTGCCTAACAGCTTTTTCTGTATTATCTGTAGGACTGTGAAAGACCAGGCAGGTCCTGCTTAATTATACGCTGCAACTTAAGTTCACTAGCAAAAGCAGAGTCCAGTGAAATAAGTATTTACACGCTGGTGAACACTGAGATACTAAAGAAGGTAGGTGCTGCCTTTGTCATCTGTCTTAAATACCATTGCAAGCATGCTTATATGCATCAATAGACATAAACCTTGCATTATTCCCCCTGTTTACTAGTGTGTTATAAAAAAAAAAATCACGGTGTCAAAGAAAACAGATCTATTTATCAACAGCATGCATGGAGGTGTTAATCCCAGTTCTAAGCCATTACCCATTAAGACAGAAATAAATTAAATTTAGAAATTTATACACTGAGAAACAACAAATGAAGCCCCCTAATTGTATGCATGGTGGTAAAGCAAGAGGCTTCTGAAAGTAGAATTGATTTCTGAAAGTTCTCATTCTGAAAACTGAGAAGTAGACTAAGTGCATGTAAACTGTGACAAACTATCATTCCTTCCATGTAAACAGAGACGTGGGAGTTTTTTGTAATTTTTTACTTCAAATGATTATTATTCAAAGAAGATGCATTGCAACCGTATTAATGCTGAGCCTGACGTTTGTGACAAGAAACAAATGGTTGCAAGCTGACTCTTGTCTTCTCTGAAGCCACTGAATGAAATAGCAAATCTTTAAAATTTCTAAAAATTTTCCAAGTTTCCTATGCTTAAAAAAAATGATGACCGTGTAGTTCTGGCGAGATGCTGTAACGTTGTGTGTAAGATAATCAGAGGAGAGAAATTGATAACGTGAGCCTACTGAAATAAACCTGTATTTGAGAAGTGCGGGATTATAAATATTGGAGGGAACCCTCATTAGAGATCAGTTCTTAAAGTAATATGTAGCTCCGAGCCTTTCCAGCTGAAACCAACTGTTTCTGCCAATGTATGTCCATATTTGAAAACAGAAGATACAAGAAAGGCCAGAAGTTTCAGGTGTTTGTTACTTGCCTATAGGAAAGCTGAAATACGTTAGCACATAATTGAGTGCCTTAAAATGTGCTTCTGGGGAATTCTGTCCTGGGAATTCATCCCACCTCTAAAAGACATGCAGAGCTTACCCAATCACTAATATTTGCCATTTGTTACCTATCACCTACCCTCCCCAGCGCAAAAGGCATAAGAATGACTAAGATATGAATTGAAATTGCTTTTTGGAATGTGCCTGTCAAAATGCAATTAGTAAAACATAGGAGAAATAATATACTGGTAAGGGAAGGTGTACAATGAATATTTGAGATATTTGCAGTGCACGGATTCAATTACGCAGTCTTCTTTGTGGCTTATACTTGAGTCTGTCCTAGCTTTCATGTGTGTTTTTTTTCTGTTCATTTGAAAAACAAAAGGATTTTTTCTTTGATGGTTAATACTGAGATTGTCTGCAGTGATTGGCAAGGTTCTCAGTCTTTTGCTTTTGTGGTAAATGTGGTAAACCAAAAAATAAATAAATAAATAAATAAAAAGCACAAAACAAACAGCCAAATGCAAATTGTGTTTAAAGTTCAAATATGAATGAATGTTGTGTTTGAAGTCCAACATACCTGATGTATGTGAGGGAATGTGCTTGCTTTTATCTATCTATGTTATGAGTGTGAAGTATATATTTTCAAAACAGGCTTTTAACCACGATAGTGCTTAGCTCTCAACCTAACCTACACTAAGCATTATCTAGAGGTATTTATCACGCTGCCAAATGTTTCAAATGTTTGATGTTTTGTTTTGAGGTCTTTTGATGTTTTGTTTATTTTCCCACTCACAAATCCAGTTCTTTATTTTTTTACTTTTCAGGACATTTCATCTGTTATCCAGTTTGTCACAAGGGCGAGGGTGCAGGTGGACCCTGACCTCCGGGTTGTAGAGGTGCCCAATGGGAGTTCAGAAGAAAAGACAGTAAGTAAATGAACCTGAGGAGAAATGCTTCCTGTTCCCAGTGGTCTAGAGTTTATTAAGAGAGTGATGCAAACTGGAATTTGTGGCTGGACTTGGGCTTGGCTAGCTGGTGAGATTGTCCAGACTGTCTGGCTAGACTAGCAGTGCAGTTAACCTTGCTTCTGTGGTTTTGCTCACTATGATAACCATGCTATTGTGAATGGTCTTATGTGGTGCAGGAGAATCTGTGTTGTATTAGCTGAAGCTGTAATAGGCTCTGAGGAATTCATGCCAAAATTAGGTTTAGCTTCCTATTTCGAGGTTGATATCTGCTTAACCTAATTCATTTTCCTTGAAAAACTAACAGAGTCTTGAAACTCCAGCAAAGTCTTTTCAGATGCGCCTATACGAAATATTTAGAAGCATTAATGATATTTTGGGAGTTAAAATGGCTACATTTACAGAGACTGCTTTAACTGTTTATTTATACTGAGCTGGGGGAATTAATGTTCAACCTGAAACTGCATTTTCTGTTGAACTTCATGAAGCTGGATGAAAAATTGAAGGGGGAATATTAAATTTCATGGTGAATTCACTGTATAGTTTTGGCTGTGAGAAAAGATCTGTAGGACCAAAACTATAGGGCCAAAAGTAGGTCCATGTTTACAGTTGCTGAAAAAGGAAGGAGATGAGTTTGGTTTCCAACTACCAGCTTGGTTACCAACTTCCAGCCTAATGCTCATGCAAGGAAATTGGACAGGTTGCCATACCCAAATTCAGCTTTCTCTTTGCCTAGTGAAATTTTGAAGTGTCATTTCTGATTTCTGTTTCACATGAGGATCAATCTCTATTTCTCTTTTGCTGTGTATTCTTGCAATATGATCTAGATCCTTCTTCTCAGTTATCCTCTTACCCTCAGTGACCATCATGCCACCAATCCATGCAACCATTCTCTTATTGGCTCCATTTCAGTGAGTACTGTTTAGGTTTTAGTGTAAGAGTATTGAGTTCAAAGCACTTTTGGAAGAGACAGACATCACACATTACAGCACTCTTCTAGGACATACTGGATTTAAAACACCGAAGGCAACAAAACGCTTGAACCTGCATCTACTACCTTCAGTTGGAGAGCAGAGATCTGCTATAGTGTCCACTTTCTCCATCATCATTTACTTTTATTAGAACTGTCAAGAAAACAAAGTCATTTACATGACAGGACCCATTTTTCCTTTCTATTTTATTTTCTATGTCACTTTTCTGGACCATTCTAAAGAACATAAGAAAAAATAGACTTGGCAGCTGAACTGAAAAATACAGTCCTCTGGGAACGTGCCTTACAAATGACCTGCAGCCCTGACTGCTAATACATTGCTAGATATCTCTAATTCTGCAGCAGGCACAGAGTTAATCTTGAAAATTTATGGCAAAAATTCTGAACTTCTGTAGCTGAAGTGACACCTGACTGTGATACTCATGCCCCAACTGAAATAGAAGAAGCCAGGATCTCTCTGCCAGGTATATTGAGCCGTAAATGATTTCAGAATGTCAGAATGATAGGCACAATGTCTAATATGTAGGATTACAATTTAATGTTCAAAATTTAGAAATGCTTATATCCAGGAATGCAAGCTCCACTGTATTTTGCTGTTATATAATGATTGAAGGAAAAAAAACAAAACAAACAAAAAAGCCAAACAGCACAGCAAAGCAACACTGACCTTTTCCTGTTCCTGGAAAACCTTTCATCAAGCCTTGAGTTGCAATGATTGTGAAGTACACTTTGTGTGCTGGGGAGCTGTGTTAATCTTGAAACAGGAGCTTGCTCCTAGTTCCTGGGAAGCCCAAGCTGCAAAGGAACACGCATTACATGTTGTAGCTATGTAACGTCAATTTATAATTTCAAGTCTTTTCTAATGTGAGTGCTATTTGGTTTCTCCTTTATGCTATTTCCATATGTCTGTTGGCCTCTCTGTTGCTGTATGTTTTGTGTAGGGTCATGTTAAGGGAAAAAAAATTAGACATGTGGTTTGGCTCAAGGTATTCATTTTTTCTCTGCTCTCTTTTCTTGTGGAATGCAAAAGGGAACAATACTTGTTACAAGCCACAACTATTCTGCTGGAAACAGAGACAGGAGAGAGAAAATATCTTTGTACATACTCCTCCCTTCCGTTTTAAAATCCCAGTAAGTTTTCTTTTCATTGACCACAGACTGCTGTACCATATCCGTTTGTGGAGTAGCTCCTGAACAGTTGGGTATGGACTACCTTTGAGTCTGTTTATTAAAGTGTTCACTAACAGTGAAACACATTTTCTTAGACACTTTATCGTGGTAAATCTGAAAAGGCCTTTGCAGTCTACAGCTAAATATAGACTTATTAAACACTTATAAACTTTTCTTTAAAACCAACTACCCTTACGTTACTAAGCACTTTTACAATTGAATGTATAATATCACAGTACAAAATATCTGTGAAGAAGGCAAAAGGAAAAGAGTGACTAATATTTGCAAAACCAGTTTAAGAAGTGCCAGTGATGGTAGGACCATGCATGTACATATCAGTTTTGTCATACAACCCAGCAGACTATTTGTAAGGGAAATGCAAAAGCTTATGTAAAGACAAAGATTGCTCCAAAAGTAATGCCTTCTATTTTATTATGTTAGCCTGCAACGTCAGAGGCAGATGTTGGTGATATGGCAGTAGAGGTTGAACCTTCTCACCAATATTCTGTTACAAGTAGTTGCCATGAGACAGGTGGCAGTAGAGGGGCAGTCTGACCAAATGACGTCTGACATGGAAGTGCATCTGAAGCAAAAGTGTGTCACTGAATTCCTCAAAGTGGAAAAAATGGCACCCATTGACATTCATCAACACTTGCTGAACATTTACGGATACCAAATAGTGGATGTGAGCACAGTGAGGCGGTGGGTGGTGTGTTTCAGCTTGTCGACAGTGACAGTGGGTCACCTCTACTGGTGCAGGTTTTTACAAGCGCTCTTGTTCACTGCTGGCGAAACCACACAGCTAATGGTGATTACTATGTTGAAAAAGAGTGTTTTGTAACTGAGAATTTGCTCTATCAAATAGTGTTTCTGTGCTTGTAGTTTCCAGAAAGTAAATGGGAGGCACTATTTTTGAAGTGACCTACATTTCTGTAAGACCAGGCAGTCTTTGAAATTTAATTTTCAGAAATTATTTCTGTTGGCTTGGATGTGTTTTGATGTGATTTGGGATGATAGATTTTCTTTCTCTAGTTACAGTAGACTGTGTAGACTTCTATCAGACAAATCACATGAAGGTGAACAATTTGAATCTCTATCTTTGATGACAGTTGTATCAACATGAGTATATAGCGGCTGAAAGTGATGTGTGTGTTTTCAGGAAACATACTTTCTTTTCTTGAGCATATGGATTACCATGACAGTTTAGCTTCCTTCTTTTGCGCACGTGAGGCAAAACCAAAAATAAATTCCACGAGACTGCAGTGGTCAAATAGTAGATCAGAGGGTTCACCTTCTGTGTGCTCAGCATGGCTTTTAAGGTTCTGGGCCTCATTATACAAGTGCATAAAATTCATTTAGCTTGGATAAGCAAAGAGAAATGCATTACCAATTTCTAACCAAATTTTGCTGAGCTATGTTTCTTATCTTTCTGAGTCCCAGTGCATCAGCATGTCCCTGTTCTAAGTCTAAGGAAGTTATTTATATGATGTTGAGGTATTTGTGGAATTTCTGCTCAACTGTTTTTAAATTCTTACCTACATACTTTATGGAAATAGGGCACCAAAAAAAGATATGTAATCCTTTTAAATTTGTTCATTTAGATCAGAATATAACAAGTCAGACTATAAACAAGTGGTTGACACAGATAGAAGTTGCCCTCGTCCATGCTCATCCAAAATTTCAGAGGTCAGTGTTTGGGTGCAGCTCACTGTTAATGTACAGCAGGCTGATTACATTCCATAAAGCCTGTTTGACAATTGAGCTACTTACAGCTGTATGGCAAACTAAACTACGTCCCAGGCTTCCCAAAGTACAGCATGAAGTGCAAAAGATAAACATGAAACTAAAGCTCCTCATACATTGTCAAGTCAGTTGTGTTTTTCATGGCCTTTTCCTGGCATCTGATCAGTCTGAAAATAAGTCTATAACCCTCTCCATGTTTTATGACCGTTGCACACATTTTCCCCAGACCAGACGTCTGCTGCCCCCATCACGCTCTCTCGGCTGCTGCCAGGCCTATTAATCTACTTGTGCAAAGATTTCTTTAATTGCATGAAACTATATGCTATATGCTAACTATGCTATCAAAAAGTAGCTACAAGTCCCACACTAGGGTGCTGGCCCATCCCCTGCATGTGCCTGGTGAGAGCTGTAGGTGCAATTGGGGCAGTACAGGGCTGTCCGTGGGGTGTCATCATCATGGCTGCTGTCAGCGTGGCCATGGGATGAGGTAAGGAGGGCCCAAGGAGCCTGCTGCTGTGGGGCCTGTGTGTGCCAGGGAAGCTCCTGCTGAGGTGGG
>JANHGO010000331.1:0-90949 GCA_024606505.1 Aquila spilogaster
GGTGAGCAGGAAGAGCAACGGGAGATGGCAGTCTCAGTGCAGATAAGGCAGGAACATCCAGGAACATGATAATAACTCCAAGTAGTGTAACAACAAAAGAGAGAAATTACACTGATTGTTGATTTTTGCACACACTCAAGGAGGGAGCAGTACATTTAAAGTATGTCTTCTGTCACTGTTGCTAGAGATGCGTGTAGTAACATAGATTAAAAATATCTCTTTTTGTTCGGTCCTTTCTTCTTGTCTGCTTTCTACCACTGATGAATCTGCTCTCATTCAGGATTTGCAAGTCTTTGTCCTTGTTCTCTCCTGCTAATGTTGTTCCCCCATATCCTTGTCATGCAGCAGAGGCTGTTCAATTAGGCACTCTTTATTTCCATTATTTTGTTAGATGATATCGAGTCTGTTCTCCAGACACCACAGCAAGGATCCCCAAGATTATCATTGCTGTGCCAGCAGAAATGGCACAGTATAAACATATTAAGAAAAAAATTATCTGCACAAGTCATCTGTTTACTACTTTGATGTGGTGCATGTAACTTATTTGTGCACCTGCAGTAATCAAGGACCAGCAATGAGGAATAATACATCATCTGTAGTTTGTGTGTGGACTGCTAGTGCTGCTGTCTTGTTCAGTGCTTAATAGCTTGTGGGGATTGTAGGAAGCGGCAGAAACGAAGGTCACTGAGGCCAAACCAAAGTAGCGATGCTTGAAGTACGTTGTTTTGGTAGAAACCGTCTCTGCTTCCTTCTAAAACTGATAGTTAACGGGATGAGACACTGAGAAGTTTAAAAAGTAAGTGTCAAAATCTTAGTAATCAAGAATCTGTTAGAGTTAGGAGCACAGTGTTTGAGGCACAAACTCAGTGCTTGTGACTACTCAATCATCTTTGCAAGGTTTTCTATCTCAGAAGCATCTAGGATATGTCTAGGATAGGCTCTCTTTCAAAAATGCTGTCTACATTTATTGGCTAATTGCAGTTTTAGAGTTCAAATCAGGATAAAATATCACTATTTTCTGATGTGTTATCTATTATGTATGAGCTGTTGCAGTTGAGTACATTACCTTTTTCCTTAGGATAAGCAGGAGTCTAAAGCTACTCACACTGATGCATTAACTCTGTGAAGTAAAAGCTGAAAAAATGAAAGCTGAGCTGAAGAGTCGGTTGGCCAAAGTGAGTTGTGTGTACACTCTTTATCAGTCTAGGCTTTTGTGCTGCCTGAAGCTTGGGTCCATCCAGTCCTTACTGTGCAAGGGAAGAACATAAACCTGTACCCAGTCCACCTGGTGCACATGAAGGCAATGTGGGGTGGCATAAACCTTAGACACTCACTGTTGCCAGAGCTCGACCTTGTTTGTGCCTGAGCTCTGCGTGACTCCGTCAGTCAGAATCTGATGTGGCCTCAAGCCTGGCTTTTATCTGTGCTTAACTGCTGGAACAGGCATACTCTTCGTACCCTTTTTTTTTTTTTTTGGTTGTTGTAAAGATTAACTAAGTGGGTTTTTTGGTTGTAGTGTGTCATCCTAAGTTATACAAGACCAAATCAATTTCTGTTAATGGTGTGAAACCAGACTGGCAAGAATGGAAAAGCAGGGGATGGTTTGGGGATACAGGTTGAGGTAAATTAGCCTAGCTGTTCTAAGAAATACGTCTTGTTTGTTTGTTTGTTTGCATAGATAAACCTGATCTGAAATGGTATATGGGACTTGAATAATTGGTTATTTTATCTGGGACTATGACTTATGTTCCCCCAGATGAATTACAACAGTCAAGCCAAGTAAACTGTGATATGTGTTTGTGCCAATTGAACTTCTGAAGTAAATGATCTAGACTTAGTCAGGTTACATATCACTTTGAGAAACTATCATAAGGCATGAATACAAATCAGCTGTAAGGAACAAGTGAAAACGATTAAAAAGAGAAATTAAAACTTAGAGAATACCATGCACGTATTTGCTTCCCCATAGTGTAATTATTTAGCCACGGAGTGTCCTTGCGATGTAGATTCTTATGCCGAATAAAGAGTGAAAAGGTAATTAAAGTGGAATTGAGAGTGTCAGAATAACAGAAAATCATCTCATAACAGGTGTCACTCCATCATTGTCACTAGTGGGAACTGACGCTGCTATGGAGTAAGTGAAGCTTGACTGAAGAGACTGGATGGGATCCAATTTCTTTACTGTTCCTTGAAATGGGGAAAAGAGCAGCTATGTTTGTCATGAAAAATGTTGCCAAGAGAACCTTCCTTCTGTACCGAGACCTTCCTGATAACTCCTGTTACAGGGAAAACAAGAACCGTCTTTATTAAGAGCTGTCAGGCCCTTTTATTGCTGTTGATGTAAGGATAAGCATTTTGTACTTATAATAATCCTCTCTACTAATTGCTGTAGTTTATTCTTAAATCATCTTGACTTTTTAACAATTTAGAAATACAGAAAAAATAGGAAGAAAAAAAGAAAAGCATGAGAGTGGAGTTGTATTCTGCAGATCATGAGTGCGTAGAGAAAAGCATGCTGTACGAAAGAAAACCACAGTACATTTCATTATATGAAACCACTTCTTGACAAAATGGTTCTCCTTTTTGTAATATTTTTCCTGCGGAAAGGATAAAAAGATACGGACAAAATCTGTTTAGGGGTAAGTTCAGCAATCAAAATGTGATCTGATGAAATTAGAATTTCCTGGAGAACCTTGATGAACAACTACAATGTATCTTTCGTTCCAATTTACTTCACAGCTGGCTTCAAGAGGATCTGAGGGCAGAATGCTGTCATCTTTCATTATTAGGTAGATACCTAGTAGCACCATTAGTTATTTAAATGTTTGGGATTCGCAGGTCATATGTTCTTCAGTGCATGTATTTATTTATGAAAAGAGAGAAAAGGGTCAGATCTGTTTCTTCTCTGTAAGATTCTTACCACGGAACATTTGTGTTGTGTGATGCCAACAAAGCTCTTTGAGTAGCTAGCAGGGTGACCAGAGGAGTTCTTTCTGACCTCATTATGTCCCCAGGCCTGACTGGGTAAGGCTGGGACACCGGGCAGAGGTTTGCATGGGTTTTGCAGAGGTGCGTTCCTCTGTTTCAGATACGAAGTTAATATTACAATAATTTCAAGGCTCCGTGTTTTTAAGTTGCTCTGCGACTGCCTTACTAGTCACAGTGTGGTTTTGTGAGGAGGTGGTGTTTAACTAGCAAATCGGGATTTATTTTAGGATCATTTCAATTCTAATTATAGGCAACGATTTCTAAGGACTGAAAAGACGAGTCTTTTCTGGTAATAGATTATGTGTTACAGCAACAGTGTTTAAAGGATCTGGTTCAAAATAAAATTAAATCCCTGTAATGCCTCTCTTTTGACTTAGTATTATAAAAATAAATTTAGTTGCAATTACAGTCTTGAAACAGTCACTTTATATAACAGTGTTCAAGCTGGCAGGATCCTCATCCACGCCTCAGAAATAGCGTTAATTAAGAGCAGCAGGAAAACACGTGAAATGAAAGAGGAGAGAATCAAGAACAAGACAGAACTGTCAGTAAGTTTTTCTGAAGGGAAATTATCCTTTCCCTAGCTACCACATCCTCCCTGAGCCAACTTCTGCCAGGCTGGGACCTCGCTGCGCGCATCAGCGTCTTAAAAAGGAGTGCTGGGCAAGGCAGCACAAGGACGGGTGTGGGATGGCTTCTTGAGGCTGCTCTGGAGGCACAGCGTGAGGCTGCCCCTTCTCGCTGGACCTGCTGGCGGGTGGCAGCTGAGCTCCTCCAGGCAAGGCCCCGGGGCCTCCTCCGCCTCACCCGGCCACGCGGGACCAATGTCAGAGCAGATGGAGGCGGCTGGCTGAGCCAGAGAGCCGGCGTGCTCCGGTTAATCTGCCCTTGAGTGCTGTGGTGTGTTTGGGATGAAATGCTTAACCTTCAGAACTCTTGATTGCTTCACTCCAGGCCCAGCCCTGCTTATTTCCCAGACTGGCACATTTGGGCCGTGTTTCAGCAGCCTACTGCAGATGAAAAAACCTGCCTTAGACTGCTTGAACTCCTGTGATGTGGTGTCTGATGATGCGAGAGGGAGCACCCGGCCCACAGTGAGGTTGTGCTGTCACATCTACTCACACGTGACTGTAGAAAACCTAAAAACCCCTTCCAGCAGCAGGTGAGAAAGTGCCCCACTGCATAACCTGAAGCACAGGGAGGTGTTTGCTGAACCTTGCAGGAGTTTGACTTGCTGTCGGTGGTTGCACATACAGTTTCACACATAACTACCAAGAACGAGTGATTAGATAAGCATCATTTGCAGAAGTTGCTGAATTTTCTCTAAAATGTTGGTACAAACAAGGTCCTGCCCAAATGCAGCATGAAAGCTTGAGATCAGGGCTAGCCAAAGTTGTCAGTGCACATGCAGAAAAAAAAAAACAAAATAGATCAGGCATACAAATGTAGGGAAACTTTTGGAAATATGAGTTTTAATCACTAAGGTGTCCATAAGCCTCAGGGACAAGATATCAAGTCAGTAGCTGGTTGATAAAGACATCTCAAACAGAGTTTTCAACAGGCATTTCCATAGATAGGATGAACAAAATTGGTGGCTAGGTACCAGTTTGTTGCTTTAAAACTCAGGGAAGCACTGATCTAATTAAATCTTTACATTTTGCTAATTAGCATTGACTCTGGTTGTGCACTGCCTCTCTCTGATCCCTCTGGGAGAGGCAGAGGTCAGTTCATTGTGCCAAGTGGGTTCTCCAGGGCAGAGGGGAGCAGGAAAACATCCTTAGAATAGCCAACGGGGTCCCCCTGAGCAATAATGCCATGTGCAGCGGTGGGCAGATGAGCTGTCACCTTCCTAAAACATGGTGTTTTAGGATAGATTTTCCTTCATCCTCCATTTCTCACATAGGTTTACCTAGATAATTCTGCAAGGCAGAGTTCCTTTTTCCTGTCTTGACTGGAATTTCAGGGTTATAAAAGTGAAAATAAAATAGACAGGCTCGAGTTAAGATTATAGAATTTTTTTCTCGTACAAAAGGTGGATTGGGAAGGCAGTTTGTTTAATTGCATTTCTTCTGTGGCTGTCTGCAAAGGATGTCCCTTTGTTTACACGTCTACACAGAATGCCTTTGTGAAAATACGTATATGTGATTGAAATGTGCAAAATCAGTTCTGAGCTGTAACAAATACCCTTTTTCACATCAGAATCTCGCAGCTGTCATAGGTATGAAACAGAAATTTTGGCTAGAATGTACAGAGAACAGCTGCCTTATTTTTGTTTGTTTTTATTAAGTGAGAAGAGGTATATCATTACCTCAGTGCTCTTTGTTAAACCTCTGTCTGTAACATAGAAGAGTTACCCAGGTGAGAGAACACAACCTCCACATTTGCAAGTGATATTCACGCTGCTGGCTGAGCAAACAAAGAGGAACTGTGGAACCAGGCTCAGAATTTGAGCGTTTTGGGTGATTTATCTACCAGATGGTAAATGCAGTCCAACGTAAAAAATTAGTCTGGGAGCAAGGAATCAATCATCCAGCACACTGATCAGGAAGGGGATTTGGGTGTTATAGCAGAAAAATTAATGAGCTGGCAATCCGCAGCAGAGCGGCATTAAAACAAAAAGATACTGTACTGTAATAAAAGGGTCCTCACACGGAAGACAAAAGAGCTGAATATAATGCTTTGTTAGACACCTGATAAACCCAATCAAAAGCAGTGTATTGCCACGAAAATCCCAAATTATTCAAACGTAAGGGTGAAATTGTTTGGTATCAAAACCTGGAAATACGAGTTAATGTAGAAATGTGAAGTTTTTTTACTGCCTTCACATTTTTTCCCCAAATATACAGTCTGTTGAGTCACAGTCATTACTTCTTGGTATTCTATATTGCACTAATGTATATTTATATGCTATTTACAGTCACAGTACAGTGGACTTGGAACTATCTAAAAAAGATTATGTAAAAGGTACTGCTACTACTTTACAGAATAAATATTTCTTTCTATTAAAATCGTGAAAACGTTTCCTTAGCCCCTTTCAGTTCCTCAGGGTAGCAGAGTTCAGCATACTGCCATTTTAACAACCAGGATCTCTCCATGACTTTTCTCAGATTTTTCATTGGAAGTCCAGCCAGAAAAGACTAAGAAAAGGTGGCTCCTATGCTCAGTTTTCACTTCTGTTGCTGTTTTTGAATTCTAAGGATGAGCCGCAGGTTAGGCTGCCTGGGAAGTGATGATGTCTGTGGGTAACAGGACCGAGCCTGGCAGAGGACTTCCTGACACAGGTGGAGACCTGGCAGTGGATGCCACCTGAAGCCTGAGGGCAAAGAGACTTCTGTGAGAGCTGGTAGCCGAAGTAAGCGGGCTGGAAAGTCTCTCTCTTCCACCGCAGAAAACCACATGAAAGAAGTAGGTTGGAAAGTATCTATTCTGCTACGGAAAGCTGCCTCAAACTGCTCTTCTGTGTCCTCTGTGAGTAATGTCTTTTATTTCTGAAAACAGTCAAAGAGATAGGAAACTGTGATGCCGTACTGTCTTCCAATGTCGTTTCTTATTTGTTTTTTCTTTTTTTTTTTTCTTGGCAATGAGGGCTGGTAGTTGGGTGAACAGCTAATGAAGCACACAATAGTCTTGAGTGTGCCTGTTCATCATGTCAGTGTACTGCCCAAATTCTTTCACTTACTATTTCTGCTTTTTGTTTTGTTTAGCTTATTTGCTTTTAAATGCTGCCTGGAGAAATTTTGATATAAAGACAGAGGAAAGGACCTGACTGTCCAACCATGTAACCAGTGCTGTAAAACCCACTACCTAAGGAATTTTTTGAGTGCTAATCACTGCTTAATATCAAGGAGGGGCTACTAGATCATAATTGTGATTTATCTATGTACAGAACAACAAACAAACAGATTTATCTGCACAGAATAAGCAGGAGGAACCTGCGAATCCTAGTTTCTTACAGCTGTCCTGGTTAAGGCTGGTTAAGTAGAGACACTTGATGATTTCCTGTAGACTTTTACAGGAGCTGTAGCAAAATCTATAGCAAAGGGATGGACCCAAATGCCTACGTTTCTCCCAGACAGAAAGGCAGTTTTACCTTAAAATTATGCAGAGCATGTCAAAATATCTTCTGATACTGTACTGAGTTGTACTTACGCAGCTCCAGTGCACCAGGCTCAACCTTGGTGTAAATAGCAGCTCTACCTCCATCACCAGTTGTTTACCTTGAGGCTGAAATTGGCCTTTTACTTCCTCTCAGTTGTATGGGTGTGAGATGAAGGGCATATTTACATACAGGGATTTCCCCTGGCTGTATTTATACCTCTCTTTCTGTTGTTTTAGAGGATCACAGTGTTGTTGAAGAGGGCTGAGGATGCCCGTGGCCCCACATTCGAACAGAAGACGTGGGTTAGATTCAGAATGGTAGCAGCACGGGGTCCATCAGTGCCTTAGAAGTGAGACAATTCAGAACAGATACGGCTGTGCATCTCTGATCCTGGTCATGTGCCCCCTCTCCCCGCGGGCTGATTGCTGGATTTGCAGGAATAAGGGGCTCCCCTCCAAGCACTGGAGGATGCTGACAAAGCCTGCGTGTCCTTTGCTACCTCCAGATGAGGGCAAAATGAGAACCAACCACTTCCCTGCTTCTCTGCTGTAAAGCAAGTAATAGCAGCTAATTTATGGCAATTAGGAAGCCTCCCTCAAGAGCTGTGAGCTGACACCAGGCACATTTTGGCACAGGCTGCTCTCACTGTGCTCCTCAGCCCTGGGAACCTTGGGAAGAGGACTTATGAGCTGGCTAATCTGGCTTTAACGTTTGCCGAGGGAATCCCCAGTGGGGAAGAGCGAATAATTTCCACCTGCTTTGTGCTGCATGAGTGGCACGACAGGAGCCGATGCGATCGATGAGCATATTCGGAGGAGAGGCAGCATCTTAGCTGTATTTTAGATAATGCATTTCTTTGTCCCAGACGCTGGCCGTCGCAGCGTTGGTCACATTGACTCGTTCACCTGGGCCCTCTCTGTACCTGTAGCCCTGATGGCAGTGAGGCACAACGTAAGGATCCCACGCTGTAGCACAGTGATAAATTCCCAGCCCCTGAAAATCCCTCTGAGACTGTCAGAGGGGGTTAGCAGAAGCTTCGGGAATCATATTTCTCCTTGCATTTCGGGAAGGATAAACGAGCAGGCAGAAAGGAATTATTAACTATAGATTGAGCTGACAAGTCTCTCTCTGGGAGGTAAATGTATTTCGGTAAGCTGAACAAGTCGTCAACAGTGATTTGTTTGTTAAAAGTGTGATGCAGTTGTTGAAGTTTTAGAGCAGTGGAGCCTGTGACTCTGCTCTTTGCCGGTCCATAACTTACTGGCATTACCAGAATTCATTAAGTGGCCTGAACGAGCGACCAGGGGCTTGTTTGTTTGTTTTCTCCCCATGACTTTCATGGCGCTGGTGGTTCTGTTCCTTTTCCAGGGTTTTCCTGACTGTTTAATTATGGTTTTCAAAATCATCTCTAAATAGTATAGCGTATGGGTATTCGGAGGAGAGGATATATGCAAATCTAATTGTTCTCCAGCGCTATTCATAGTGTTGTGTTTCATGGATATTACACAAGCATTAATTTATTTCCTTTCTCTGTATACCGAATAGGATTCTATTGCTGTTTTTACATAGGCATGTGTAACACAAGAATACACTGCAGTAATATTTTAATTTATAGATCTATTAAGGGATTCTAATGAAACCGAACACAAGAGGAAACGGTTTTTTGTATTAATTTGGAAACCGTTACATTTGAATCTCCTGCACGGAAAATACTCTTGTTGAAATTAGCTTCAGTACAATATTTGGAAAATAAAGAAGTACCTCATCTTCCATTTGAAATCAGCGAATACTTAAGGTATTTTTATGCATTCTTGATTTTGACGTAGACCGGAAGAAACCATAGAGATCCAGAGGTATGATTCCCTCTAAATGAGTTTCCAATTGTATCCCTGTTCTTGGAAAGGTCCAAAGCTGTGGAACAATCAGTACTGGGACTGAAATCTTTCAGAACACCAATCCCGCGACATCCTTTAGTTTTCTCTTTTAGATAACTCAGATTTTTCTTTTTTTTAAGTAAGCCTATGTTTCATTTCCTATATCTAGTTAAGTTCCATAACTCATTTAGAAATAGGCATTTCTTCCCATGCTTTTAGATAGCGAGGTAATATTTGCAGAAAGGAGCTTGCCATGCAGGCTGACTGCCTCTGCTGACAGTCCGTTGTCCATGTGGTGGGAGATCTTCCATGTCATCGTGGTTGCTATTTCTGCACTGAAGCCTATTCCTCAGCATGATCACCTTTCTGATCTGATATACTGTTTGCTTAACCATCTCTTATCAGTGGAAATTAAAGATTTTGTTTAAAAAAAATTAGTATGCAGCTTATTTTTTAAAAACAGAATGAAAATAGATTTTAGGGACGTTATTATAAGAATATCTCGCTCTTAGAACCTGTGTTCAGAAATGTCCCACTTAAGAAGAGAATCAGTACATTTTGATGTACTTTCAAAAATGTCTAAATGTCGCCCATGGTCTAAACTAGGCTGAAAACTGCCTTACCTTTTTGTATAAAATAAAGTTTGGGCATAAACTTAGATGTTAGGAAAACATTACTGAACAGCTTCCACTGGTGTGAGTTATTGCATCCTATTACAGGGGGAAAAAAGGCAGTCAGACAATGAGAAATTCCCAATTGCTGAGTGTGTCTGGAAAGTCTGATCTGAGTATCCTGTCTAGCATTGCACAAGGGCATTAGAACTGCAACAAATAAAATTAATTTAGGAATCTTCTTTCTGAGTACTTGATTTACTCTTCTGTTATATCTTTTCATAGCTTCCCTTTCTAAAAAAAAAAAAAAAAAAGGATGACTCCGTACCAACAACTAGGGAACATACAGAAATCTCACATGGCAGGATGATTTTTAAATAGCTGTGAGAAAGGTTAAAATCATTACATACTGGCAGAGACTTCTCATTTGAATTAATGGCTTAATGGGTACCACTGAAAAAATTCTCTTATGTGAACCAGGCACATGAAAACAGATAATTTTGCTATGTACTGACTTGAAAGCAAAGACTCAGTAATCCCTGTCTCTCTGTCAAGGCCTGGGATCAAGTGTATTCCAGCCCCTTTTGGCAGCCTATATTTTGAGGTGGATTGAATGGATTTTCTCATAGGAGAATTCAATGGTCTGAGCTTTAGAAAATATACCTCCATCATGTGCCTCAGCACAGGACATGGAAAAGCTCAAGTGCCTTTAATGGTACAAGTGATATTACTTAAAAAATAAATAAATAAAATATGTGCTCTGATTTGATTCTTAAGAACAACATGGCTGGAAATCTTCTGCTGGAACAACAAGCCTGAGTGCTATAAACAAAACAGGATCTTGCAATGGGAAACGTTATGCAACGTTAACTAAAAGTACAGTCCCAGCTCTGTGTATTATTTCAGTTTAGGAATTTGCAAGTTGCATTCGAGTTAAAAAACTCTGCTTTTGCCCAGGAAGGTGTTTAGAAGTTGGGAAATGCCAACATTTTGGACTGTCCTTGGATGGTCAGACTCGTTTTCTCAGATAGGTGAAACACGCTCACCTTTGTGAGAATGTTCCTGAAATTCCCTCACAAAGCAGCCTGCAGAAACATTGTGTGCAGCCTTTTCTCCCTGGCAAGGTAAGCATATATGTATATTTTGTTATGGAAAATAATACAAGTGTAACAAATATTAATGCTACTTGTTTTGTAGGAAAAATCAGCTGAACAATATTGTTAGATAACATCAGAAGGCATTTTTACTGAGCAGGAAGGGAAAGTTACAGGTTTTTTATTGTTTTCATTTTTTAAGTGTGATAGAAAGCCCAGATTAGGGTGTGGGCTTACCAAGAGTTGCCCTTGCTTATGATTTCACCCTCCTGCTGATGGCTGTGCATCCTACCACGGGCCCTGGCCCACCTCAGCCTTCAGCAAATCCCGCTCTCAGCCAAGTCCCCTCACTAGAAAGTGGGGGCCAGCAATAATAGAATCATTAAGGTTGGAAAAGACCACTAAGATCATCTAGTCCAACCATCAGCCCACCCCCACAATGGTCGGTCCACTGACCATGTTCCTTATTGCCACATCCACACAGTTCTTGAACATCTCCAGGGATAGTGACTCCCACACCTCCCTGTGCAGCCTGTGCCACTGCCTCACCGCTCTTTTGGAGAAGAAATTCTCCCTAATATTCAACCTGAACCTCCCCTGGTGCAACTTGGGGCCATTCCCTCTCATTCTATCACTGTTACCTGGGAGAAGAGGCCGATCACCACCTTGCTACAACCTCCTTTCAGGCAGCTGTAGAGAGCGATAAGATCTCCCCTGAGCTTCCTTTTCTCCAGTCTGAACATTCTCAGTTCTATCAACTGCACCTCATAAGACTTGTGCTTCAGACTCTACATCAGCTTCATTGCCTTTCTCTTGGTGTTATTAGCGGCTTCCTGACTGTTGTGATGGGTACCAGAAGTGACAGTGCCATGAGGTGGAGAGCTGCAGCCTAGTCCCTCCC
This sequence comes from Aquila spilogaster, assembly GCA_024606505.1. Taxonomy (NCBI): domain Eukaryota; kingdom Metazoa; phylum Chordata; class Aves; order Accipitriformes; family Accipitridae; genus Aquila; species Aquila spilogaster. The sequence continues at coordinate 11,568 of JANHGO010000331.1, forward strand.
CATCAGCACCAGCAAGCTACCTGCCAAACCACATCACAACCACATCTAGAAAAAAACTTTGCAATCACTGTAGCTGCAAATATATGTTAGGCCATAGATTTCTACCACTACCTTAAAATAATGGATTTCAGGAAATTTAGATTAGATGTCGGGGAAATTTTTCACTGAGAGGTCAGTGAGGCGCTGGCACAACTGCCCAGAGAGGCTGTGAATTCCCCTTCCCTGGAGGCACTCAAGTCCAGGTTGGATGGGGCCCTGGGCAGCTGCTGAGCTGGTGGGTGACAGCCCTGCCCATGGCAGGGGGTTGGGACTTTATGATCCCTGAGGTCCCTTCCAACCCAAGCCATTTTATGATTCTGCATAATGGGCAGAAATCTTGTGGAGTCAGGATCTGATCTGTCCAAAGATGAGGATGCTGCGGGGTGTGCATGGGATCGGGTTACTAGAGAAATTTTCTGCAGATTTTTGGTGTAACTGAAGACCGTCAGACACAAAAGGTTTATTCCCGTTTTCAGTCTTACATAGCCAGCATAAAAGCACCACATATGATTCATTTTCTTCTTTAATTTGCCTTGTTCTTCATGTTACACTCCACTAAAGATATTTACTTTTATTTCTGCTATTCCACGTGGCAGAATTTATCTGCAAGAAAGGGATTTAACTGCAAGAAAGCTTTTATAGACAGAGATTGAAGCAGCAAAACATTAGGCAGGAATCAAATGCAAGATGTTAAGCACCGTCTTTCCTGACATCGAGGAGCAATTAAACTTCTTATTTCACTGACAAACTTGAAACCTGTAAAGTAATACGGTAACATAATGGGAAGCAGCGCTTAATGAGCTTATGCAGTTATTGCAAGTTAAAAACAGTTGCATGTTTGGCAAACAAAATACTGAGAATACATTATCATTAAATGGTGGTGATAATGTAGTCAAAACAATAGCAAAGTACATAAGCCTCACAGAGCTATTAAATTTACTGTATCTTCTTTGAGGAGCAAAAACAAGCGAAGAAAGCACAACACAGCTGTAGGGAAAAAAAAAAAGCAGGATTAAATCAGGAAAGCATGCTAGCTAATGAAAAAGAGCAATCAAGTTCACCTTGGATGGCAAAAACAAAACAACTCCAAACAAAACATAATATAAACCTTTTATCTCAGAGGAATCCTCTTTTTCAGAGTTAGCCTCTCTGGAAACAGGCTCAGTGGGAGATTTTAATCACCTAATCAAACAAGTAATAGAAATGATTAATGATTCCTAACCTGCTCAAACCCAGCATCTCTCGGGGTCTGCTTCATCACCTGAACTTACAAGATCTACATCTGCCAGCTTGGCTTGTGAGCACGAAACCCAGGGCACAAAGCAGGCTATTTCCAAGAACGGTGTGAGCCCTCTCCACTTCAGCAAGGCAGCTGATTGGCAACACAGCTGGAAGCATATAGATTTTTCCCCCGTGTTTATGGAAACAGCCTTCCCAGGCTACAGGGAAGCAGAGGACAGTTTCCTGTGCAACTGCCCTTTGCAGCCCAGCTCCAACAGTCTGTCTATCCCACCTGCATTTCCTTAGCTGAAAAAAAAGAGTCTGCTGTGGGAGATGATGTCAGAAGTCTGAATGAAGCATTTCATCACCACCACTCTCCCTTCAGGCCCTTCCTTCATGGAAGAAAGTCAGCTGGGTCCAGTGTGGTCTGCCCTTCAACTGCTGGCTGCTTCTGCTAGCCCTGTCCTTTCTGTCTTCGAAGAGAGACTCTGAGAGGATGTTCTCCAGGGGCTGTGGTGAATATGGCTGACTGATCGTTCTCCAGGTCCTCTTCCCTGACCTCCCTAAAGACGGAACAATGCTATCCTTTCATGGGTAACTGACACCAGCCTCACAGTCACATCAGTCAGTCCTCTCAGATGCTCCAGTGAAACCCATGTGGCCTTGATGGAGCTGAACATACCTCTTTTTTCTAAGCAGCCTCAAACCTACTGCTACTCTGCTGTTGGCTGTCCTTGTCTTTTTCTGAACGGTGTTGATACCTGCTGTGATTTGGGAGCAGGCTATGAAGACCTGTAAGACAAAAGAGAGACAGTGTGCTTGAGCCTCTTCTTTGATGCCTGCTGCCTTTCTCTTCCCCATCCATCAAGAGATACGTTTTTCCTGAACTTCTTCTTGCATACGGCATTCCCAAAGAATTGTTTCTTTCTAACCTTAATGTCCCTTGCTAGCTCCAGCGGGGCTCTTTCTTTCCTGTTTTTGTGCCAGAGTGCCCAGGCAATGCTTTTGTTCTCCGCCTTTGTAGCCAGTCTGTGTTTACACTTGTGTGCTCCCTTTCTGTACCTTCAGTTCATTAAGAATCTTCTTCTCAGCCAAGAAGGCATGCTGCCAAAAAGGTGAATGCAAGACAGGGAACAGTCAGAGCACTATAAAGGTGTGCGTGTGAAAACTACGGTGACTTTTCTGAAGGAGATAGCTAGGCCGATGAGGACAAGGACTGTAAAATAAGATGTAAAGGTGTCCTCGTTTGCCCAGGAAGAGGATGGTGATGGTAAGGAGATCAGAGTGGGTGAAATGCCAGACTGTTCACCCTGCTTTATGGTAAAATTTTCATTTCACGCTGAACTTCATAGTACTGCAGACACCTTGCTACTGAGATAGGTGCACACAGTTGAGTGTGTGGAGTCAGGAGCAGAGAGGGCAGCAGGAAAGTAACAGAAGCAAGAGCTTTCTGAGGCAATGGAAATCTTCTGTCTCTCTGTGCGGGAAGAATCCAGTGAAGATTAATATCTAAGAGGAGTTGTTATAGAGGGTAATTGGCTGGATGTCAGAAAAGGTGGGGCAGGATGGCAAAGCCAGCTCTGTGGAATGAGAAACCTTATTCATCGGAGAAGAGGAACTCAAAGATTTAAAGATCAGAAGGAAGAGTTCATTACTAAGTCTAGGTCAAATGGATGAGGTAGGCTAAAAGGAGCAAGAAGGGAGAGGTCTTCAGTCAGAAGTCAATGAAGATTGAAATTGCTTGAGTTCAAAGTAAAAGTTAAAGGAAGAGGCAAATATAAGAACAGAAGGAATAGCTAAAAGGGGATTCTGAGAGACGGGCTTGGAAGGAAAGAGGAAAGGTCTTGCTAGACTTGAGGGAAAAACATGAGGTCACAGGGTGAGAGTAGCAGTTCTTCATTGCTGTTGGAGAGCAGAGCTGGGTTGTCTGGGGGAAGAGGATCATGGTGGCATGGGACAGGGCAAGAGGGGCATGGGCAGCACAGTGGGTGCCAGAGAAGGAACTGGAGAAAGGGCCTTAAGAGGTGGAGAAGTCTTGGATCTAGATGAGAGACTGACTAGTGAGGGGAAAAGTAAGAAGAGAAAGAACAATGAGCTAAGCATTCTAGAGAAAAAACTGGCACTAAAAGGCAGGAGGGGAAAATTGGTGAATCAAAAGCCAATTTCTTTCTTCTATTTTCTGTCTTTCTTAGAACAAAAAACAATAAGAACAATCTTTCCATTAGTATATCTTTATTTAAATAGTTTTATCAGTCGTTGTGGTTTCCAATTAGAAATATATATATGTATTTTTTCTGTACTCCTCTGTTTAACAGACCATGAGGAAAATTGACAGATTAAACCTCTAATCCTGAATATATGCACGTGCTTAATTCTGAAGTCATATACTTATGTTATTAACTGTGTTGTTAGACCAGAGCTGTAGTGCTCAGCTGCTTTGATATGTTGAAAATAAAGATGCTTTCAAAAGGATTTAATACCGTTTCAGATTTAGAAGATTTGGATATTAGATCAATGATACTTTGAAACAAAAACAAAAAAAAAAGCCCCAAACCAACAAAACCTCAAAGACATGTACTTTCTTTTCTTGATCGTATTTTTATAGAACAGTAAATTCCACAGATTTATCATTCATGAGATTTTCAAAGCTGAAGTTATTTGCTTAATGCTTTTTGGTACCTTTGAAATCTTCTAATTTATCTTAGAAAAACAAGTGTCTTCAAATACAAAGTGAAATCAATGCGATGCAGGACCTAATCTATAATGACTGGATCGTGTCTGTAAGGTAAAAATAGGTGTTGTCCTGTTTTGGAGTCAGAAATGTGGAGCAAGAACGAGCCAGGTTTAATCTTCATAAAAGAACAGGCTGCCCAGAGAGGTTGTGGAGTCTTTCTTTGGAGATATTCAAGACCCGCCTGGATGCCTACCTGTGCAACCTGGTCTAGGGTGCCTGCTTTGGCAGGGGGCTGGAATTGATAATCTCCAAAGGCCCATTCTAACCCCTGTGATTCTGTGATTGATCATTCATAAATAATTCATTCATGATATTTGATTAATATTTTTTAGTTGAGATTTTTCATTGGAACATTCCATTGTGTTGTCTGGTTGAAAAGAATGAAGCTATATTGTTAGGGTTTTCTCAGCATGCTCTGACTTTATTCCTAGACTTCAGGAATTCACTTTAGAGTGAATAAGGATGATACTACAGAAGTTTATAAACTCATTTAGAGGTCATTCTCACCCAGTCTTATGTTTTTATTCTGCAGTTTTTATGGAAAAATGCACAGATGATATTTTAATTTTGTATCTGTAACTTAGACAAGTAGTTCATATTTCTCTCTTTTTTTGCAAAGTTACTATCCATCATAAATGTTAAATTATTACATTATTACACTGTCTAAGCCTAATGTAAATGTGCTGGTCTTCATTAACTTTTATCTTGCCCATTGCAAGAGATTCTGTGATGAAATGTAGTATCCCGATTTAGGTTTTCAAATCATTACATTTACCAACACTTGGGCTTTTTGCGTATTTAGAAGGATAATACAGAGTTGAAATATGCAAGTTGTTTTTGAAAGACGCGATTCAGAAAGGATTATCATTTTCACAGGATTTAGTGTTTCTTTTAATTAAATGCCATCAGTATCATTTTGGTTTGGTGACTTAGTAAAAACAGTAGATCTTGTTGTGTAGTACAGGTGTAACAGAGTACAGATTTTGGGGAAAAAAGGTGTTTGGAGAAAAACAGATTACAATAAATGTTTCCAAGTCCCTTTTGTGAAAGCTAGTATTTACAGTTGTATTTGCAAACTTTACATTAAATACAGGGAGAGGCATGGCTTCTCCCTCAGCCCTCCAGGGAGATACAGCACACTGGTGTGCTGTCCAAGGCACAACACAGACCAGGAATAGATTAATCAGAAGGCCTTCTAGTTGAATATTCCTGCCTTGCATGCACCTTCCTGCCTCAGTGCAGGGCCTGCTAGTTCTGGGGGACCTTTGCTGACCTGTTTGGGAAGCGGATAGGAAGACAATGCTGTGATGAGTGTCTGTTTTTCTTGTTATAGCACTAGGTCATCTGGGTCGTACTTTGCTTCCATAATTCTTGCTCAGTACTAGGAGGAAGACAAAGCAAATGCTGTGTTGCTGTGCTTATCTTGTACGTGCAGTGATTTTTATGCAGAGGTGTTCCATGACATGATTTCAGTGCTCTGACATTTGGGCAGTGTTTGGGTTTGAATGGATGGATGGATGTAGGAGTCACTGAGGGCTAGGGCTTGATTTGTTTGGCAAAAACCTGCTCAGCGATTTCAAGATAATAAAAGAGCTGCATTGTCTCCTGTGTGACACCTTAAAAATATCCCCAGTGATAGCTTTCCGGTGGGATATATTGTGCTATTACTTCACATGATTATGTGCTATATTTACCAATGCAAAATGAGGTTAGTTAGCTAGATATGACAGGAAAGGTGTAGGAGCACGCTTTCTGTGCAGAACATCTTTCCTGCAGGAAGGCAGCCAGGTCTCATACAGCTCAGGCAGTGAGCAAGGACTGATCTCTGTATGAGCAGTGTCTCAAAATCCTTCCCCTACTACTTGTAAAAAAAAATAAAATTATATATATATATATTTATGTAAATGCATGAAACCAGTGTCAAAGAAGGGTTTGTGTGGAAATCAGCTGCCAGGATGGGATTAAGGACAGAGCAGTTGAGCTTGTTTTGAAAGTGGAAGCAAGTCTTCACTTGCCCCCCTGCTATGCTCTACTCAGTGTCAATATGGGGTTTTCTGCTTTCAGCTTCTTACATGAGATGCCATGACTGCTGCAAGGATCTGACTGATCAAAAGTGACTGGATATAGTGGGTTAGTTCTGGGCACAGTGTATATGTGTTATGTATATAGGTTTTGTCAAGTTAGATGGCCTCATGCCTATAAAGGCATTCCACATGAAATGTGCTTCTGTAGCAGCCGTACTAGAGCAGCACCAGTATTGCTAGTTTGCTAATGCTAACAGAGTTACTCCTGTAGAAATAGTGTGTTAACAGCTTTGCTCCTTCAGGAACGGTGTATATTCTTCAGCAAGAATATTTCTGGCAGAAGTGGTCTTGCAGCCCTTGGGAAACAGCTCAGAGCTGAATCCAGCGGGTGTACTGTCCTCTACAGCCCTCCCGTGCATGAGAAACAAGCCAGGATTTACACAGCCTTTCACAGTGGACAGAATTCAGACTTCAGAAACTTCCTATGTAGTCTGCTGGTTTCTTTACCTTGTGGATCTGTGCACTTATTTTTTCAACTCTCTTGCTTTTGCTACCTTTCCCCTCGCCAAGATTCTTCCTATGCACAGCATTCTCCTTAGCCTGGCGATATTGCGTTATTTCATAGCAGGCTTACGGACTGAAAAGATAAAGAGGAACCTTTCACCTAGTTCTGTTCTGCCAATATGTTGTTGTAACAAGCCCACAGCCATGGTATGTGAGTACCTACCTATAGCGCATTAAGCACAGCAAGAGCATTTGTCATGTGGGATCCTTTCCTTCTCTCTCTCCGTCCCCTGGGGAAAATTGGATGCTGATTATATTGCTATACTTAATGAGTTTATTAGTGGAGCAGAAGTTGAGGAGTAGGAGAATGCAGACATGGGTAGAAATATGGGAGCAGCAGGTTTCTCTGTCTCTCAGGCAGTGTGCAGCTGTCTGGCAGCACCCAGCTCATTCCAGCAGGTAGTGGAGCTCTCCCAGTTCCCTGTGCTGGTTCCAGGTCCGAGGGCATCACAAACACTGCACCAGGGACAGTTTCCCGGCATTTGTGTGCTCAGTCATGCCCTGTGTTGGCTGAGAGTTTTGTTGTCTTCCTACACAGGAGCTCACATCTTCCAAGAACTCTTTGTGCTTTCTACTCCTGCATTTCTAAATTTTATTTCTTGTGGCAGAGAAAAGACCATTAACTGTTCATAAACTACATCAAAAACATTTTTTTTTTGGTGCAAAGTGTTTAACTGAATTGGTCCCAGCAATCAGAAGAGCACAGGAATTTCAAGCAAAGTTTTATTTCCTGGTGCTAGGAACAGTAAGGAGAAAGAGCACTCATGTCCTTTTCCGAGCAGAGTCCTCAGTCCAGGATGAGTGAAAAAGCAAAGGTTTCCCTGGATCCATCACTGTTACTTTCAGCTGCCCTGAGTGCCACTTTTAGTCCTGCTCACGCTGTGGTGTGAGGTTACATGAGCTGTTCTTACTGATGTCCCCTGATCCCTCTCTGAGGCACGTGAAGCACACGCAGGTACTTGGAGCAGTCAGCACAAGTTGTGACTCTACAGGGACAGTGTTTGGTCCAATGAAATTTTTTGGAGCTGTTTGTCCATCACTGCCGTACTGAGCTGCTCCCTCCTTAGGCTTGTCTGTCCTTCCCTCTGCTCCAGAGCTCAGCGAGGTTCAGACCAGTTTGACTCACTATGGTGATCCCCTTTGGAAGCTGTCATTGGAGTCGCCTTGGCTTGGAGATGCGGGCTTTTCATTCCGAAGGTGCTCAGGATCCCTGCCTCTCAGTTGCCCTCTGGTATAACATATAAATAATAGGCTCTGCATGGAGCATTAGGTGAACAGATTTCTTAACATTTCAAGATCAGTTTCAGCAAAGATTTTAGCAGTGATTTTGGCAGGTTTTCCTACTATTTCTAGCTGAAACTAAAGAGCACCTGTTCCCACACTCTGAGCACTCTGCCACTTCTTTAGAAGTACAAAATAAAAATTTACGTCAGTCTAAACCTTAACTTTCCCGAGCACAGAACAGTGCCACTACCTCCTCAAAGATGTGAGCGAGCTGACGCACATACCCTTGAAGGCTGTTTCCTAAGAGGGCTTTAATGCTCCTGTGCTCTACCCAAAACTGTCAGCCTGTCCGCTGACCTCTTCTTCCTCACAGCCCAGAAACAAAAATCACAGATCTTCAGTTGTGAAATATCATTTCTGGGAGGGGACGGGAGCACTGTAGGCCAGATTTTCAAACCAGGTTTGGATTAAAGTATGATGGCATACTTTAAAATAAACACGTTTAATACTTGAATATTTTGTGTTTGTGGTGCGATGCATTTGTTATTGTCTACATTTTTTTAACAAACTACTAGAACTACTTCCTTGTATTTACATATTTATATATGTACGTAAGGAAAAAAAGCAAGACCTAGAGAACTGTGGATTGAGAACTGTGACTAATTGTGAGCAGCAAGTATTCACGGAGAGCTTGTGTAAAAACAATGTTGTTTGCTTAATAAGAAATGCAAATGATTTCTTTAGGAAAAAAATAAAGGTAATTAAAGGAAAAAAAAGAATGTCAAAATGTTTACTAAATAAATTTTCAAATATAGGTAGTTAAGCATCTGTTTTCTCCCACCCTTCCTTCTAATCTTCTCATCTCATGACGTAATAAATAGCCAGTCTACTAACTACTTCAGGGGGAAACATATTTTTGCAGAAACTACATGGCACAGCTGTCCAGTGAGCTTATATTTATTAGATAATTAACATATAGTTCCAGTTTCCATAAATCATTGCATCTGGTAAATAAGTACTAGATTAATTCAGTTGTCAACAGAATACGTGGAAAGATACTTATTGAATGAGATAGTGCAGTTTGTGTTAAATGGATGATTAAAAAATGAAAGTATTGCAAAAGCATCTGAAGCTTTTTTATGGCGTACTTGGTTTTCAAATGACCTTGTAAAACTAATTGTTCATGGGGAAAGAGTGCTTTTCTGTCTTTTAAAACTTGCACAATGTGTTATTGCTACTTTATCTCTTTAAAGACAAATTCAAAGGGAATTGGAAAGAACTTTGCACGTTTCTTCTACCTAAGTCTTTCACGGAGGGTAATATTGTAAAGCTGGGGTTTTGCAGGTAGGCATTCAAAAGCACAGGGAAACAGAAACAGAGCATTACTGCAGAGCAGCAAAACTATTCTGAAAATAACAGCATTTGAATATTGAACAGCTCTTATGTAGTGTAATTCAGACTAAGGTTGGATCACAAACATAAGCTGTAGTAAAACTCATTCAAAACATGTGTGTATATATTACTTGGTGTTTTTTTTTTTAAGCCTGGAGGAGTTACATTTTTAAATCATCAAAAAATGTAAAAAGGAGGAAAAACAACCTGAAAATTAATTTGAAGGCCAGAGGGGACTACTGCAATGATAGTTCAAAATAAAAACATGCAGTACTTCAGTATTTACACACGATGAGCATGCCACCTGATCACTGCATGCACACGGTCTAGTTCAGTCAGTAAGCTCCATAAAAGCCCATAATTTCTGGCTGAGCTACAGCATATTTTTTAACAGAGCCATTTCTATCTTGATTTTCAAAGACAGGGAAATCCATCAGGTCCTCGGGTTTTTTTTCACTCTGGTTAACTCTTCTCACTATCAAAACTGCTCAAAGTTCCTGCTCCCAGCGGCCAAGCCTCACTTTCCTTTTGCATCCTAAATCAAAACGCTCTCTGCCATCAGTAGCCATCTTTCTGCCCAGGTGTTTTATATGCTGTAATCAGCTCAGCTCCTCAGCTGAAATCTGGGGGAGGAAGTTAGCCAGGTCTAATTGATGCTGAATGTCTGCAGATGCGTTCTAAGTGTTGTCCTGAGCTGCTTGTTACAGACCATCCTGGAGGATGTAGAAGAAGACTGAGTAGCTCTTTTTGCATGTGCGTGCAAAAGCTTTGTTCTAATGCAAGCAGCTGGGGCCCTCAAAAATCCTAAATAAGCTCGAGCGGTGTTTTTCTGCTCCTAGCACCAGGGCTGTCTGAGGTAAGCCTTCTCAAAACAGGAGGTTCTTGTCTGGGCCTCAGAGTTTCAGCAGCACCTCTGGTGGGCAGGGCCCATTGTTGAGGTGGCTGAGGAACTCTGAGGGATGTGGGCTGTGTGCCATCTGGGAATGGCGGGGACAAAGCTGGGAGCAGGGTACTGGGCTTCTCTTCCGTCTGAGTGACTCTCTATCAGGTGATGGTGACGCACGTGGTCTGGGGAACCGCGTGGCCTTGCGTGCGTGTGGAAAATGTTATTGATGCTGTCTAGGAGTCCGTGCGAAATAGGTTTGAGATCATCTCTCATTGAAAAGTAAGGGCACTTTCCCAGCCTGAGTTGTCTGTCGCAGAGGAGAGCTGCCCTTTGCAAAAGAAAAACAGCTCCTCGCAAAGCAGTTGCTGGTGAGGTGCGGATGATGGTTTTTGTTCCCATGTTGCTAATACAAAGAAAGCATAGACCTAATAGTACTGAGTATGTTTTCGCTAGTGTATATGTACTTGAGCTTTTAAAAGGGCCAGTTTCAGAAAGCTGATAATTCTAGTTAAGCTCTGAGGAAAGACTGTTTCTAGCAAGCATTCATATATTTCTTAAATTTAAATTCCAAGTGTATTTTACCAGATGCTCAAGTATACTTATCCACTCCCGGTGTAGTGCAGGGGGAAGAGAAGCAAAAGTTAACAGGTAAATTAAAGCTTCCAATGTGCAGTTTAAGAAGTCCATTTAAAATATGTATTTACATGTATGTGTGGAGTCATAGAATCAAGGAATATTTATGTTGCAAGCCACTTTGAGAACTCACCTTATCTATTCACGGCGCATGCATATATGCGTACATAGATGTATGTATATATGTATATATATGTTACAGAACTAAAAAAGGAGTGTGATACAAATTCAATACTAGGAAGAACAGTGTGTAGATAAGGGAAACAAGAGGACAAATAAAAAAATCGATGCCCAGCAGAGGTAAGAACAACACAGACTGTTCCCAAGGTAGAAGAGGGTGAAGAAAACCCTAACAAAGATAATGTTTCATTACCACATGGAGATGGTAATGGAAATGGTCAGAAAAGTACTCAGAAAGCATTCAGTAAATTTCCTTCTAAATTCAAGGAAAGCCAAATGATAAATGCATATGAAGAAACAATGAAGACAAATTCTTTTCAGTAGTAACTGGGGGGAATTCTAAGCTGTACCTAATGGTAATTTTAAAATAGGCAATTAAGGAGCTGTGTCCATCATTGCTGAACTTTCATAAGTCTGAAAATGGGAAATCTTTAAGACTTTTCATCAATATTTAAAATTGGGGTTCTCTCCTAACAAATGCTTCTTAATGAAGATGTGATTACTGTTGGAACTGTGCACAAGCTGAGGCAGTAGTTAACATTACCCTAGAACATCATGTCTAGAAGATCTTCGTGCATTTTGGTCTAGGAATCAACGCACAGCCAAACAGTTACACTGGGCTCACTTCAGTAGGGATTTTACTTCTCAGATTTCCGTCTTACTTCCTGTCCCTTACTAGACTTCTAACAATGTTTCCCTTTAGAGAGAAGTGGGTAAAGGAGTGTCAATTCCTGTTAGCTACAGATTTCAGACTCGTTTCTGTGACCTCTAAATCCTTTTCTGAGGCAGCTTTACCATGACAAAGCTTCTTGTCCTATAGACATGAACAACTTCTTTTTTCCTTTGTCTTTCTCTTGCCATTGCTACAACTTGGCATTGTGGTATTAAACACAATTCAGGAGTTCAACAAGCCTGAGCTACCAGGCAAAACAGATCACACTGTAGGTCAGGCTGTTTCCATCATCATTCATTCTTTCATGTTCTGTATGACCTGTGAACTTAATTCAGATAAAGACTGTATTTTCTCTCAGATCACTGATAAAAGGCTTGAATGGTGTCAGGTCAGGGATAGATATCTGAGCAGCTCATTAAAAATGCCCTTGCAGAATTCCCAATTCCCGATTTACCATTATTGTTGAATTAGAAGTCAATAATTGTCATGGGTTTCTGTGCATGATTTTTTGCTAATAATTCTGACTGAAGTGCTTTGCAAAAGACTATTTCACTTACACAGTTACCCTTCACAAAGACACAGTAGTCTCACCAGAGGACAGCACTGAGTTTGCTGCCTGTCATAAAGCTGCTGATTGGCATTAAAAACCAAATAAATAATAATTTAAAAAAGTGAGAGCATGCTCACTTCATTTCATTCCTCATATGCTGTTGTGTGATTTTTATTCAGAATCAACATCATCGGCCTACCTAACCTGAACTATTCAGAGTGATGATGCAGAACTGTCTGTATAAGAAGTTGCATCTATTTTGCAGTCTCTCCTGATTAGCTTGCCCTGGCCTTAATTTTCACTGCCAGAGAAGAACAAGATTGCTCTCCTGAGCTTTCTCGGCTTCAGCGAATTGAGCTGATCCCCTGCTCACAGGAAGGACCTTATTAGAGGCCACTGCATGAGTTTTCCCAGGATTTGAATAGTTTTTGTGAAATAAGAGCAACAGCGCTTGCTCAGCCAGATGGAAAGCAAACGGGCGCATCATTTGGATGCCTGTCTGCATCTCTGTTGAAGAAGCTAGCACATGTGCAGTTCTCCAAGGGGCGGAGGGGGAACAAAGCCTTGCCATCAAGTTGGTTCCAGCAGACAGAAATCAATATTTCCTGCAGAATTCTTCGAGCGCTATCAGGAAAGTGACAATACAGATATCATCAGTTTAAATGAGAAGAAAGGGGTGATAGTAGAACGTGGAAGAAGTGAGCATAGTAGAACACAGTTCAAAGTAACATAAACAGTCAGATAGACCTAGAGAAAGCCATGCTGCATGGAATCCTATGTCCTAGGATATTACTTAGGCTTCCCAGGCAGCAAAGAGAGACTCAAAACCATCCAGCCTTCCTCTGCAATTGAAGTGAATTGATCTCCAAGTATGATAATACATCCCCTAAATTTTATGAGAAAGTTTTCCAATGCTTTCAACAAATGCCATCAACGTACGAGACCTGGAAGCTTAGTAGCTAGGTTCGATATGGATTGTTGCACCTTAATTTTAACGTTTGAATAAGTTTATATCTCTGGCTAGTCAGCCACCTTGTCTAGATTTAAATAAATAAAAATAAAGCCTTCAGGAAAGCCTGAAAAATGAAGTATATGAACCTACAAACACAGAATAAATTAAGCAAAGACACTTTTACCAAGCCCATTTGCTGTAAGCACAGCAGCGGTAATTTCTCCTCAGATGCACTATGAGCCCTTCATGCTCTCAGTTGCTTTTCTGTCGATTAAAAAGGAATTGTTGGCCCAGAGATGCTGACAAGGTTTGAGATAATGAGGTTTTGAAAGGCTCAGGTCTTAGAAGTACGTGATCGGAAGAGACGGTCAATAATTGCCAAGAAAGCTTTGGGAATGCAGGAATCCAAAAACAAATGCAGGGAACTTCAATTTTTATCTCCAAATAACGTCTCTTTATTTTAAGTCCAGTATGGAAAGTTTGTCTCAACATTTTTATAATCTTGATGTTGGCAGTAATGGATAAGTGCTACTATTTGCCTTTGTCTTTCTTAAGGAAATGTACCTTCCACTCTAGTCTAATAGTAGCTGGAAACATGCACTTATTTCTGGAGAATGTCAGGAACTGGGAAGCTGGAGAAGTGGGCTCTTCCAATCACTTCCTGGCCTGGAAGGTATTAAATATCTCCAGGGCTAGAATATCAAATGGATCATCAGGCTTGAGGTGGGTAGAAGAGAAGGGAGAATTGTTTTACTAAAAATAACTACAAAGGAAACAATTTAATTATGAATAATTTGTTACTTTTTTTTTTTTCAAAGCAACTTATCCACTGAAGACGTTTATCTGAGATGAGTAAAGTCTAGCAAGGCTCCTCGTACTCGAATTTTAGATATGAGGAGAGCTTTGTCCCTTTAAGCTAAGGATGGCTTTTGCTTTTGTAGTTTTTTTTTTCCTTTAGCTTTGATGGTAAATAAATGAACTCCTCAGGGTCTTTTTAGAGCAATTTGAAACTTGTGATGCCAGAAAGTGTTTCAGAAAGGAATAAGACTGTGAAATGAGTACTCTCCATTATACAACTGTCTTCCTCTAAGTAGTAATTATGACTCTCCTAAAAAAAATAATAATACAAAAGCCAGCTGAAATGATGAACCAGACAAGCTCTTCCCTCTTTGCAAATAACAAAAAGTGATTATTAGGCTCATTCCCCACCCTTCCCAGTGTTCTGTATCAATTTACTTTAGCATAACATACAGTAGAGAGAAATTAGTCTTAAATGAATATTTAGATATTATAGAAGAATAAACCTGTCAGGAAAATAAGTTAATTATGAATGTCTCCCCTGTACACAAGTTATAATTTATTTTTCTTCTGCATAACAGGAATAACAATAAAGACGGTGCGTTCAAATTAGAACTTTAATTTCCACTTTAAAAATTGAACGTTTTTGTTCAAAGTGTTTTGTTCTCTTCTTCCTCGTAACTATTTGCCCTGACTTTTCCAAAAAAGTTTGAGGGCAGAAGGTTCTTTTCTTTAAAGACAACAGCTACATTTATGGGACTTCTAGTAAAGATGTTTTAAACTATCAGTTTAATAAGGAGACTATTCTGGGGAATTTTGATGGCATGAGAATCTACACGAGAGCTGCCTGGGCATCTGAGAAGTTGAGAATAGCAATCTTTGTGTCAAATGGGGGAGAATTCACCAAATTTTGCTCTATTCTTTTCAATGCCACTGACTCACAGTGAGACCCTCTCTGATTTGACCAAAACTGGAATATTTCATCAAGATTTCTAATTGATACTTCATAGCCAGCACTACTGCTGCAATTACTAATGTAGAAAATTCACAAGCGAGTGTGCCAGGTCATTGTTGGCTGATTCTAAGACAAGACATAATGTCTTGCAACGTGCCTGAAAATCCTTGTCTGCACAGGCCATCTGCTATGCATTTTGCTTATCTATAAATAGGTTTAATAATGTGACTGACATCCTGAGACTGAAATATATACTTTTAAGGGAATGACATTTTCAAATAGGAAGCGCAGCTCTTCCCATGTATGGATTTGATAAGAAGTGGCTGTTGATTGCAGTGGTTGTTGGCTTCTGCAGATGCTGCTGCTCTTCACGTGTAGGCAAGCCAGCAGTCGGTTAGGCTCCTAGAGAAAACAAAGGAGTTGCTGGCCATTTCTAGGTTGTGTAAATGGAAAAGATGAGTTTAATTTTGTTTTGGGGAATTTGCCATGTTTTGATATTTAATTTTGTAGGGACTTTTCATGTATGTATTAGAAGCAAATTGAGTTGTTCTTGACTTTTTTTTCCCACCTCCTTCCCACCTGCCACAATCACCTTGATGACTTGTATGGTGTTTGCCTCCTTTAAGTTTTACCCATGAATACTTTAATGTCTCTGTATTTCAGATCTTGGCTCCTCTCACACCCAGACAAATGGCTTAGACCAGTCAGAGCTTTTCAAAAAAACCCTGAAGCTAGGAAAGATGAGTCCGGCCCATGGACATGTATGAAAGGGCAAAACAGAACCGTGAAGTCACTGATCAACATCTTCCCCTTTGTTCAGAGGAATGTGCATCAGGGAGGTTGTTTTTATTTTTGCTGTGTTATTACTTGCAGGATTGAATGCCTGCATGCTGTGCTTGTGAACATAATGGAGGTGGCTCAAAAAACTGAGCAGCTATGAGAAAAAGGCCAGAAAGGATTGCCAGACAAATTCAGCGTTCGGTTAAGTGATTAACATTTGGTAAACAAGAACGGAAAAGAGCATTTGTAAAACCATGCTATGAATTTGCAGTCCAAAGTTCTTGCTTTATACCAGTCTGCATTTAAAGATGAGGCTTTGAAGGTTAAATCTCAAACTTAGTGCAGTTCTAAAATTCAAAAACTGTGTGAAGAAAACAGCAGATTTGAATGTGTTTCCCGTGTTTTTCTGAAGCTTCTTCTAACAGATGTCTTTCTATCCTCATAGACAGTTTAACCATGGCTTAATCAAGTTACACGTGTTTGAAATGTCTCATACATGCCAGCTGAGCTTCCTAGCGTCCTCCTGCTCACCCGCCTGCCCTGAACACATCTCTGCTGAGAGATGGGGACAGATGCCATGCTGAGCTTGTCCTCTGATTGAAACATGGCAGGGAGCCTCATGGATGCTCTTAGGGAGACTATTCGCTCACTTTACTTATAAACAAGGTGACTAGGAGGTCGTGTGCAGTATCCAGATTTTACTGTGTTGACAAGAGGTTTCATCAGTCCATCTTCTCTGTAGAAACAAGGTGCTGGGTGCGTAGATACCAAATTTCAAGACAAGCTTTTTATAGAATGCAATGGGAATCTAGCAAGAGCATAAGGGGAACAGCAGTGGAAATCTAGCAGAAGTATAAAGAGCACAACAGTAAATGCTGAAAACACTGAACGTGATGAAAGTCCTACTCATTCACACCAAAACTTGAGGATGTTCAAAGTGCTGTGAGGCTTTTAAGGTGGGTTCTGTCAATTTTTTCAGCTGTAAACTTGTGGGTTTTTTTTTTTTTTTGGAGGCAGGTGTGTTTGTTTTAATGCAGCTTAATGTTAGGTTGTTGAAAAATTAAGAATGTAAAATGTCTATTTTAGCCAAGGAGAATTAAAACAACAACAAAAAAAGTCATCTAAAACCTCAGTCTGTCATGTGTTTTAATGCTTGTGCTGTTATGGATCCTGCCCTTTGACATGGGGTCATGAAGCTCTGAACAAATGACACATTGACACTCTCCTCAGGCTGGGTTGCAGTCTCCCCTGACCCTCCAGCAGCAAAGTTCCCTCTTTCTGACCACTGCCTTCTTTCTCTCCAAACCACTCATCCTCTTCCCACCCGCCTGTCCCCACCTGGCCTTTCTGTGACCTCCCATCCATCAAAAGCCCTGACATCCATCCAGTTGCTGCTCTCAGCTCCATCAGTTCACATCTTGCCTCATTTCTGTCTGATCTGTCTTTAACCCTGGGCTACCATTTTCCTGTCACAGCGCAATTTGCTCAAAGCATCCAAACCTGGCTTGTGCCAGAAGACCTCTCAAGACCACCCCAAGACCCACTGCTGAAAATACTGACCTGCTTTTTCTGCTTTCATCCATCACAGCTTGCCTTCTGCAGCCTCCTTCTCCTGTCTATCACTCCAGCTTCTTTCAGGATCCCGTTACCGGGCTATGCTGCTTTTCAAAGACTAGGCAGATATTAACCACAGCTGCTTTTCTCCCCATGCTGGGTCTTTTTCTGTCGCATCTCTCTTCCCATAAAACTCTTTCCTTTTTCCAGCCACAGGACTGATGCTGTAACTAGTTGGGAGCACTTCCCGTTATTTCAGGGTTTCTCTCTTACATTTGTTGCCCTTTTATTTATTAATTGTCCCCTCTCCATTCTCATTCCTTTATTTGCCTTTTCTCTTTCTCCTTTAGTGTTATGCTTGTACAGAACAGACACTGATTTCTTCTGTTCTCCAAAAGAAACCTTTCCCTCCACTCAAGTATTTCCTGTAACAAATCCCTTTGGTCTTTGATACCCCGATGATTGCCTCAATTTTCCCCCCTTACTTTATTCAAATACACTATTTTTTCCACATTCTTCTCTGTGAATTTCTTACTAAGGTTTTGAATGATCTGGACAAATAACCTCCACCCTACTTTGGACCTGTAATTAAGTACTTCATTGTAGTTGCTTGGAATCACTTAAACACACCCCTTTGCTTTAAAAAAAAGGGGGTGGGGGGGGGTGGGGAGGGTTGGAGAACAGCCTTCTTCCCAGCCAAACTTTTGTCTTCTCATGGTTCTCTTTGTCTTTTAGTTAATTGTCCATCTGTCCATCTGCCTGCAGCTGCTGTGCGTGAGCATCACGCTTCGATGTACTCAAGAGTCAGACCCTCAGTCACGCAATGTGCTTTATGTTCAGTATGTTTCTTTTCCTTCCCGCAAAGTATCCTTACTCTTGCCTGAGTTTTCTTTCTCATATGGTGTCTTTTCTCCGCTGATCTCCAACGCTTTCTGCTAATGATCTTTCTGAAAATTACGATAGCATACAACAACACATGGATATGGGGCACGTCAGTCATCAGGAGAGGTTTGTGACTAGGTTTTTTCTTCCACTCTGAAAGCCCTCGTGAGCAGTCTGTCGTACGTCAGATATCTAGGTCTCTTCAAGCCTGGTGTGGGTGTGGGTCTTACTTCGCTATTACTGTTTAAGCACAAATAAAACTCGCCAAACCTAATTTCAGGAAGCACAATGGAGCTCTCTTTCTCTCTTCTGCTGGTGTGTTGTATCTGCAGTTCCACATTGTTACAGCCACCTCTGTGGCCTACACATTTAGGGTCTGTTTAAATCCTGATCATTATTTCCGAAAAAAGATTTACCCTAGCTGGCCTTTTCTTCCTACTCAAACAGAGGGAATAAGATTTATGTGTTGGCTCTTGTTTTTCTTATTGTAGTCTCTGCTGACACCTGCACCTCCCACGTCAGGCCCTGCGAAAGGCAGCTGTCAGAATCCCTGTCCTTGCCCGTCACTGGGACCTTGTTATCTTTCCCTCTCAATCCTTGTGCTTACACCTTTGACTGCCTCTGGTTTAAATTTCTTGTTCTTATGTCTTCAGACCTCCCTAACTCTTCCCCCATCCAAATGAGCTCCTTTCCGTTTCATCCCACTCCCATCTCTTTCTGCTCTGACACTGCTTGCTGCCCGCTCTCTTCTTTCTCCTCCTCGTCCAGTCATCTCCCCTTCATCTGAGCTGCAGGGGCCTCGATGTTTGTTGTCATTGATTATATCCATTCATAAGAAGGCTCGCTTCTTTTCAGACAGACAAAGGAAGGAAGACTTGTTTTCTTTCTACACTTCCCCCATGCCACAGCTGGAGGCACCTCGCAATCCTGCCCTGGTCACCCTGTGTGTCCCTCACCTGCTCCACAGCTCTTCATGGTCACAGTGCACGTGGGCTCAGGGAGAGGAGTCTCTCTTCATCTGTACTTTGAGGCCTCTAATAGGCACTCAAGCAACGTGAAAGGAGCTTTAATAATTAATCATGGCAGTTCAGACACACAGATGCCAGGGATTTATTCTGGCTTCAGATATTTGGTCATCTGTGGGATGAAGCTGATTCCCCTGCTGTCTGCACTGAGTTCTGGCCTGGGACACGACTGTTGCGTCTGCATGGTGTTTACAGACTTGGAGCCTTTTAGTTCAGTGGTAGATGCCTTTCTGTATGCTTCGAAATATCCTGATCACATGGTATGTTTTGTAATTCTATGTTAATAAAATCACAGTTCAGTTATTAAAACTCATTATAGTGAACTAAAATTAATGTTCTCGTATTCTGTTTTATTATGCTTTTCAGTCACAGTATCTTCCCCTGTGTGGACAGAATTCAGTATCTTAGCAGCTTCAAGTAATTCCCACTATTTTTGGTCTTCCTTCGATAAATGAATGAAAAAATCAGACAGCAAGCTTCTGAATTCCTTGAAGCTTTGCTATTACTCCTCTTCACTGAGAGTCTGTAGTCACCTGCAGTTAAAATGTTTTGCTCTTAGCTCCTTGGATTTTTTTCTGGTCTGAGGCATCACGTTAGGTCATATTGTGCTATATTATGTGCTTTGTATCTGCAAATCCAACCAGGGGTGACTTTTAGCTTGACAGAGCTGCTGCAAGGTGGCTGCCCATTCCTTGGCATGGGTTGCCGCTGTTTGTCCCAGTCAGCAGCAGGAAGCATAGGCAGTGTGTCTGGCCACTGGATGGAGAAATCCACTATGTACTTTAGTCTGCCGCAGCATCTGGCTGCCAAGTGGCAAACACAAAACGTGCTCAAATCTTGGGTTTCAGCTGTGGCATCACGCTGGTAGTCATGGGGGAGCATTGTCTGAGCTCACTGGGGCAGCAGAATCTTCAACACTTATTCTACATGTCTAATATTACATTATCCCGTCTGTGCTTTATCAAATGCAAATTTACTGCTCTGATTTAGATTTGATCTGTATTAGGAGACTGATTTAAAAGACCTGAATGATACGTTCTACAGGACTCTGTTGAAAACTAATTGTGTTTTACAACGGTAATGGGATTTGTCGAGACAAGATGATGTTCAGCATTACCAACTGATGTGCTTCTGTTTTTCTTTATATATATGTATTTTATTAGTGGCTTCATACCACTGATAACAGTATGTAAACCAAAACTGATCTAAGCGAAAACAATATTATTACTTCATGGGTGCTGTCCAGTTTTGCAGAGCTGAAAAACACCACTAATTCAAAAGGAGTTCCTTGATGAAATTATCCTAAGTCACTGGCATAAGTGAAGTTTTTTACATATTTTTTTCATCTATTGAAAATAATGTGCACAAGAGTCTACTGATTTCCTAATTGCCTGTACCTCTTAGAAAAACATGTCTCTCTCAATGACTTGGGACTTTAAAAATAGGCATTGTGGTCAGCCACTTTACAGCAATCTTTTGTATTGTCTCTCCCCTTATTTATTTATAGTCATAATTTCTCACTTGGTGTGTCTTCCCCTTCACTGCCACAGTATATTTATACGGGCCCTTTTGTTCTCAGTAATCACGTTAGCTAGCATTAAATCATTCCTCTTTTCTGCTGTCCGTATCTTTTCTTAGCAAGGCTTAACTGACTAGCTTTTCTTTCATTTTTACATCCTTCTCTGCTTTTTTCACACTCAGATTTGTGAGGGGTTCCCACCCAATCCATGTTAGCTACCTCCATCCCATCTTTTCTGAAACTTGTTTTCTGCTCAGGTTTGCATTTAGAGTTTTCTAGCCTTCTTCCCTATACCTGGGTATAAACACTCCTTGCCTCACAAGGGTAATAGCACTTAATGTTTAAAAACTGATTTTCATCTTCAAAGTTCTTTGCGGGGAAAAAATAAATAAATGAATGAATAGTAAAGCATTCCCTGAACACATTCTCTTTCTTGAAATCAAATGCTGTGCATTCTGCTACAAAGAGGTGAGTAGTTCGTGAAAGCTCAGCGCTTTCCTTCACCAGGCAGATGTGTCCTTAATTCTCAGAGAACAACTGCTATCAAGTTCTGGGTGAGCGTTTGTACAGAAATTCAGAGAAAGTCAGTCTCTGGTAGGAGAGGGTTTCTCCAGAAAGCTCAATTCAAAGTTGCTTCTGGAGCTGGAAATTGTTGCAAATAACAGAATGAAGTGGAGAGAAACGTTCACATAATTTACTTCCTTCTGTACTTTTTGATTGAGCTTTGAAGTAAATGTCTTACGCCTCGATTCTTTGGCTTTTTAATGATCTTGTCACGAATACTGTTCAGAGATGAAAAATGCTTCTGAATGAGGATATGAACGGACACAAATAGATCCTCTCCAGTCTGAATACCTGCCATTCAGGCAGGATGGATTGCTTCTCAAACTTGTGCAGTTCCTCTCATCAATTTCTATAGTCAGGAGCATCCAAGAGTGCCAATAAAACGACAAACTTCCCAGGAGCAAGTCAGCAGCGCTGCGTTGTTAACGTTGCAAGCCCCTCTGCCTTTTTGAGAGACTGAGCAGCAGAAGGGTCTTCTCCTGCGTCTCCATCTATGCTAATTTTGTTTTGGATCTTCTGAACGAAAGGTCTTAAGATATAACAGAAATTCTGACACTTAAGAAGTGCAGGTAAAATCCCTCGTTTTCACTGCAGTCTAGAGATATTTGTGTTTCTTGTTTTTTTCTTCCTCACTGTAGAACTGATATTTCCCAACAGCATAGGTTACAGCTGGAAAATGGCTATTAATTGAATGAAAGCTGTTCCCAGGCAGGCCACCGTTCAGAGGAATGCAGTTATTTCCTGGGACAGAGAGGGCAGCTAGGGTGGCCCGGTAAAGGCAGTAAGTGACCCATAGAGAGAGAGGCTCTTGGCTGAGGGCAGGCCTTTGGAAGTTGGCATTTGAGTTCAGAAATGAACTCCTGATCCAAACGGAACCTCCTGGTTGTCCCCACTTTCTGTGTGGAGTGGTCTTGGCAAATGTGAACAAGATTGATTTCAGAGGCAACTGGATTGACATGACAGCCAGGATTGTGGATCCCCCATCCCTGGAGATGTTCAAGGCCAGGTTGGGTGGGGCCCTAGGCAACCTGGGCTAGTGCCTGATTTAGTGGTTGGCAACCCTGCATGCATCAGGAGCATTGGAACTAGATGATCTTTGAGGTCCCTTCCAACTCAGGCCATTCTATGATTGTACCCACCATGCAGCAGATGCAAAGTGGCAGTCAGTATGTAGGGCCAGCCTAGAGCTAGTCTGAAATGGTGTCTCTGTGTGGGAATGTGTGGTAGGCAGCAAGTCCTTAAGACCAGATGTTTTGTAGCGCAGACCCTCCTGTTGTACCACTTTGGAAGACTGGAATTTGAGACAGTCTTATTTAATAAAAGCAAATGGGGTCCTAGTCATAGCTTCTAGACTGTTGAACCTGTGTGTTTTGCTTCCAGTGTACTTCATCATCTGTCTCTGTTGTGTCTCATCTTTGTGTTTTGGAGCAACAAGTTTAATATGAGGAAAGCTGCAGAAAGGTGTGACAGCTCAGACTTGGAAATAGTGCTATATGTAGATATGACAACAGCTTTTATGCTACCAGGACAATCTTTAAGCTGCAGGTTTGGTGTAATGTCACATTTCAGTTGAGGACAGCAAGTACTTTCTCTGTGTTTTCTGCCCTGGGATGGGTGTTTTTGCTTCTGGCAGGACAGGCAGGACATTTTCTGTAGCAGGCACTCTGCGATGCAGGGTGACTGTCACAGCTACTGTGTGAGATAATAAGTTCATCCCTCAGTACAAAGCATTTCCAGCATTACTAGGAACAGTTGTCCCTTGCTGGCTCTCCCTGTCAGCACAAGGGCTATAAAATTTCAGGACCTCTTGAGTGGTTCTCTGTGACCAGTGAGTGGCTGAAACTTGCCTCCTGTTTGTTACATACGGAAAATTACAAAAAGTACCTTGTGCCAAGGGGCTATTTCAGTAGCGGCCATAACAACATCCCTTCCTGCTACTTAGCAGCAAGTATAGGTGTCTTGGTATGACTGTGGATAATTTGAATATTTAAACCTGCTATTTAATCACACACCGTGCCCTTTCAGGATGCTACCTGCACATAGGCTTTATCTTTCAGCTCCATGCAATCTGCCAGATGCCCAAAGTGGGCATTAAGGTGGCTGTGTTACAGGAGAAAAGGAAAGTGATTTTTTTTTTTACTAGGATTTTCCTTGAATTTCCCAAACTCAAGACATTACATAGTATGTTTTCTTTCTAGCTCTGGTCATTCATTGCAAATGGGTCACGCCTATCTTGGTAGCGGCAGGATATCCCTGGTATGTACTGCTAGCATCAAGATTTTAGGTGAAGTTTATCCCATCTGACTCTGTCAAACAAGCCAGAGCGTTTCTTTGCTGAAGTAGCAGATGGTGCTTCCTGAAAGGAAACAGAGCAGTAACTTCACCCGCTCGTGGAGAACTGCTGCCCTTGCTTCTCCATCTCATACCTCTGTGGAGCAGAGAGGTCAGCACTTAGTCTGGGAGTTAAAAGGTGTTCTAGCTAGGACTGTCACAGAGGGAAGAAATGTTAAAGACATCCACAGGTGGTCATATATCTAAGCAAGCTCTTGGCACACCCCAGTCTAGTGAGCTGTTTCAGGACATCATAGAATCATAGCATATCCAAAGTTGGAAGGGACCCATAATGACCATTGAGTGCAGCTCCTGGCTCCACAGAGGACCACCCAGAATTCAAACCCTATGTCTGAAAGTGGTGTCCAAATGCTCCTTGAGCTGGCAGCTTGGGTCCGTGCCTACAGCCCTGGTCAGCCCGTTCCAGGTGTAGTGAAGATATAAAATTCAAGTTGCCTTTTCCAGTAAGTGAAAATAAAAAACTTGTTTCAATCACAGTGAAAGATCTTACAAGGAAAATTTTGCAGGAAGTATTGATTTGGGTCATCTCTGTCATTTTGCCGGGGTCCAGATTTGCACTAAAAAAATTACAGTTTTGTTTGCAGTTAAATGCACAAATAAACTTGAATTTTTGCAGGCAGGTTCCCAGACACTGTATGAAAAGAGAAGAATAAAGAGTTCTCTATCTCACATATTTTGGTGGTGTTTTTCAAATTTGTCTTTCACCGACCCCAACAATTAATATTTGAGATCCCTATATTTCTATAATCCCACAGTCACAAAATAAGTCACATTTCAGGGGAAAGAATTTCCCCCAGAACGTGTACAATTTGCATTGAACATTAGAAGAAAGTCATGTTTCAAGTATCAGCCTACTGCCTCCAGATGCTTCTTCCTTTCTCTGTGTTTCTTCCCATGCGTACCTGTGAGAGTCGGTTCTGCCCTTTACAAAGTCATTTTATTGTGGCTTCCAGTTAATCAGCCACTGGGAATACGCAGGTTAGCTAATATTCGTTTTGCCTTACAAGCGGGAGACAGAGCAAGCCAACTAATAAGGGCACAGTATCAGAGCATGAGGAGGCAAATGAAAATGTAATAAGAGACATAAAAAATCCTAGACTGTGGAAAAAATATTATGCAGATATGATAGAGACGGAAAGGAAGAGGAAATAAACCAAAATAGACCTCTAAGAAAGGAATTATGGAGATATATATCTTGATTTGGATTTTCATGTTATTAATTTTTTAATTAAAGCGGATCTTGTAAAATATGCAGGGTTTACAGTTTTCTTATTAGCAGCATGATCAAATGACAGCAATTCTTTTCCACTTTATACTCTCAATAGAGCTTGGCAATTTTTATTTTCTCAATTTAAAAGCTCTTTTTTGTGTCTTATCTCAAAGATCAGCTGCAGTCAGTTAAAAAAATTCTAAGAAAACTTAAAATAAGGATGAAGTGATGAGCATTTGCTTAAATTTTCCTGAGAGTGTTCCTTATAAATACTATTTCCCATGGTTTTGCTAACATTTCTGAAAGAAAACATTTTACTGCTATGGTGATACTGGTAATATTGTTTGACAGCACATCAAGATTGCAAAAGACCACTGGTAACTTCACCAGGCACGTAAAATGTGCTATAGGACAGTGAAAAGGAAGAAAACAAAGCAAAACCAATTGAGATATTTCTAACTTAAAAGCAACTTCTAACAAAGCTTGTTTTAACAGATGGAAAGGGGAAATATTGTAAAGTGTGTTTATATTATTATGGGTACTCTTCCTTGAATAAATGGTGAGGAGGGAGGAAATGAATTTATCAGGATTACCCCAGTTCAGCAAATCTCTGCAGCTGGTATTTGCCTTTTGAACACATCAGTATTTTGCACCGAAGTCCACAGACACATTTACCTGTATGTGCTGAGCCTGGAACACACTTGAGGACTGAATCTTAAGTTTTGCTACAGAGTGGTGGGACCATGAGTTAAAAGAATCAGCAGATCTAGACAAAAAAATTTGAGAGCTCTGAAAAAACATATTAAGAAAAAATAGTGTTAATGTCTTCCAGAAAAGTAATTGTATGACCTTTATTGCTAGTCCCAGCTGTAAGCAGATATTCTTTGAAGGTGGCCCAAGTAGACTGCAGCCCATGAGCTGCTGTTCCCCTCTTTGAACAGCAGCTGAGCAAGACCTTAATGGCTCAGGTCTTGGAGTTCCCCACATTTTCAGCCAGGATTTCTTCCCAGCTGTTGAGGTTGTGCAGAAGGAAGGAGGGTCCTGCCACAGCCCCCACCGTCTTCTGCGGAGCCCAAGGGACTGTGGCATGTCAGGCTACGTGGTCTTCTCAATCTCAGGTAGATCAGGAAGGCTGCATATTGAGTGTGCCTGGAAACACTGGGGAGCTCAAGAGCAGACCTGGGGTGTGTTGTTGGCCATCACAAGGCCACACGATACACCAAACCAGCAGACTTGGCTGTCTTCTGTTTTTATCTCTTCAGGCGTAAATTGGCCTCAGTACGGCCAAATGCACGATAAAATGCAAGATTTGACAAGCATAGATGGTATTACCCTTATTTGATGAAGCATCATCTGTTGTTTGCTTCCTCTCTCATCCTTCTTCCCCTAGCCTCATGGTAAATGCTTGCTAGAAAAGTAGATCCTAAACTCAAAGAGGAGAAATTTACGTTAGGTGTTAGGAAAGTTATATTTACTCAGAGGGCAGTGAGGCGCTAGCACAGCTGCCCAGAGAAGCTGTGGGTGCTCCTTCCCTGGAGGCACTCAAGGCCAGGTTGGATGGGGCCCTGGGCAGCTGAGCCAGGGCATGGGGTGGAGCTGGGCAGGCTTTGAGGTCCCTTCCTGCCCAAACCATTCTGTTATTCTATGATTCTATCTCTTGTGCAAGGAAGGGACAGAACGCCTTGGTTTTTTCCTGAATTTAACATGAACACAAGTCTGCAATGCAAATAGACTCTGGTGACAGCAGTGGCCAACTGCAGAATATAGGTCTGTGCCTCTGTTATTTTAAATTTAGGATGCCTACTGAGCCATCCTTATCCATCGACATGATGAGTTTTTCAGAGCCTGTGATTGTTTAATATAATCTGTTTACTAGGAAACATCTGATAGCTATTGTAGAAAATGTCAGATAATTTATGTTCTTGTTTTCCATCATGAGAAAAAAGAATTACCATTTTATATCAATAAATACTGCAGTGGCTTATACAGAAATGGACAAAATGCAATGTCTGATGCACAGCCTTGAAAAATAAGGACATGAGCTGAATGAAATTCTAGTTGCATTTGTGAATGCCTGATAATTGGCATGATAACACAGATACAGGTATTGTTTGTATTCTAACCCTATTTCGTGTCATTTTCGTGCTGCAGAGACTATTCCAAAAATGCTATCTGTTGCATTTTTGTATTAAGATAGCTTTATAAAGAAATTGAGATTTGTGAATGGCACTCCAAATTAACACTAAGGAAATGGGCTGGGGGAGCTGGATAAAATGGAGACTAGAAAACCTATTGAATTTTCAATCAGATTATAGTAATCTACCCAAGATAAGAAAAAGGCATCTCTTTCACTTTACTGTAATTATAATAGGGTAAATTCTATATCATAAAACACAAAGATTTGTTTTCCACTCATGATTATAACAAAAATGCCTACTTATTTTTGAAATAAAATGGCAAGCTTTTCTATTCTTGTTAAGAGACACAAAATGTAACAGCATAATACTGGAATGGTAGGTTTTTGTTTAAAAATGTATTAATGTCTGCAAGTCTTTTTATTTACAGATAAACATAAGGAATCCTGATGGATTTCACTTGGGATTTTATAGGCATGTGGTTGTTTCAATTTAACCCTTTCTTTTGTATTTACAGAACAGTAAGCTAAGACCAAGCCAAAATATTAGAGCCTTGTGTATTTGTGGAAGAAAAAAAGTTGTTGTTCACAGACAGTTTTTTTTTCAGATGAGTCAGTTAAATGTGATTGGAAATGAAAAGCTACAATTTAAAAGCATTTTGTGAATTATACTTTTTGAGAAAGGAAAAAGCCCTCGCTTTTGACAAGGCAATTTGTATGGAGACAGATTTTTCATGGCTTCAGGTATTGTGCTTCAGAAGCAACAAAGAGGCAGTCGGTGTCCTCTTTGTCAGTTCAGCAGCTTCCAGTATCTCAGTGTGTGGCAAAACACCGTCAGTGGTACTCACTAATATTTCATAAGCTGAGAAATAAAGACTGAGGTTCAGCTGAAAGGAATTTCTCCTTTTCAAAATCACTGACATTGCACACAATCAATATGTGTACAAGGAGTGATTTATTATTTGCAAAAAACCTACATTTTAAACCCATTTATTAAGGATTGCTTTACCCAGACCGGAGTGTTTCTAAGAAACCTTTATCTTTGCTGTAAGTTTCTTGCCTGATACAGATGAAAATGTGGAATTCCGCAATGTTTTCACAATAGCTCTTCATACATCATCATCTGGGAAAACTAGGAGAAGAGCTGCGCTGTTGTAGTCCTGTACCTCTTTCTGGGCCTGCTCTGGTTGCACCAGGTGAAGAACGGGTCCCTTTGTCAAGATTTGACAACAACAAATCTCCTGATTCCTTTCTTTTCACACCCAACACAGCTTATTTTGCACAATTAAGCAAAAAAAAACCTCCACAACCAAACAAAAACAAAAACGCACTCTTTTAGAAGTCTGATATCGCAATCGCAGTGGTCTTGCCCTTCAAGTGGTAGGGTTTTTATCTTTCTTCATGTTTTATTTACAGATTTTTGGCTGCCCTACTTCTGTTCCCACTGGAAATCCCTAGGACATACTTTATAACTCTGCTGATGGAAGAACTGGCAAGCTTCCTCTCTATTAAATGGAACCAATGCAATATTCTCAATTGGAATTTAAGTTTCTCTTGCAAAGAACGATTAGAACAACATTTTGGAAGCTTTTGCCGCAACAGAGCTAGGCAGTATCAATGCTGCCTGCACTGTCCTGTCTGCTTTTAGAAGCAGGATAGCAAACTGCAAGCCATCTAGTCATTTAATCCTCTTTACTTACCTGTCTTTCATGCAAATGGCAGTTCATGCCAGCTGCCTGGCTTTTGTGTTCAAGTCCTGCACCACCACCTTGCTGTCGGTGCTCTCTTCAGGGAGTCCTCTTCAATCCTTCTTCTTGTACCATAGTTTTACCTCAGGCCTCTGAGCTTACCCTCTCTCATTCGTGGCAATGTAGGGATACCTTCATCCTCACCACTTCTTTGACTCATTCTCCAAAGTGCATTGTCTTCTAGTCTGTAACTTCTATATGGGTTTGTGAAATGACTCTCTGCATGTTGTAACAGAGCCTTAGTGAGAGGAGTTTCCTGAGTAACCTGACTTCTACACAAGCCTGTAACAGCAATGTTGGATAATTCTTGTTGCTAATGTTGGCAGCAGTAACTATTTTTTCTATAGTTAGGGTATGCTAAGGGCTAATAGTTTGTCATATTTAAAATTGGAAAAAAGCTGAATTAAATACAGTGTGTCAAGGTACCTCACAGCTGTATTCCTAAGTGACAGTGATCAAGTGAAGCTATATACTGATAATGCTGTAGAAGCTTCTAGTTAACTCAGATAACTTTCATAGAACCATCAGGGTTGAAAAAGACTGCTGAGATCATCTAGTCCAACTGTCAGCGTACCCCCATGGTGCCCACTGACCACATCCCTCAGTGCCACATCCACACGATTCCTGAACATCTCCAGGGACGGAGACCCCACCACATCCGTGGGCAGCCTGTGCCACTGCCTCACCTTTCCTTCAGAGAAGGCATTTTTCCTAACTTTGTTATGCTTTACTGAGATTGAGCAGTACTAAAACTCAATAGTTAGATCATAATGGCTCTGGAACCTTAAATCCACTTTTGACATCTGGACACTTCCTTGTTACATAAACACTCCCTTACTTGAATACGCACTTGGTAATTTCCTTACAAAGCATCCACTGCTAGCATGATGTCTGAGTCTGAAATAAGGAGTGGGCAGAAGTTCTGAGTCAGGAACTTTCTGAAGAATGTCATTCTTTCCTCTGAAGAACATCATCATTGCCTTTGAAGTCTTCAGAGCTTTAGGCAATCATCTCATTCTTCAGACAGATATCACTGTTATTTCTAGATCTGAGCAAATACTACCATTTATATAATCGTGTATGAGATTTCTGATTTCAGGTGCATACACTGCAGACACAACACCTTGTAACAGAGGGCTAGATTTCACTGGGAGAAATATAACTAGTATATAATCTAATGCTAAAAATGCTAAGTGCAAACGTATTAATATACTGAAGAACGAGTTTCAACGTTAATTAATTTGGATTTAATACATTTGCAATGGAAGACTGCCCTACATCAGACACAGGGAATATTGGATTATTTAGATGGGGTCAAATTATAAAGCATTGTGACGATTTGTAATCTTTTTTTTTTAAATGAGAAGACTTCTTAAGCTTTTGAAGAAGTGTGCAATCCACTTCAGCCTTTTAATAATGATGACCTTTGCTTCTTTAGACTCCTGGGCTTTTGATAAGGGCTAGTTATTTCTTTCCCTTCAATGTTACCCATGTGGTAAGAGATGAAATACGTTCTTGTTCTTTTTAATTCTTCCTTAGTTTCTATCTGCCTCTGTTCTCAGTTGTGCAGTGCTAGGCGTGGAAATGAGCACAGAATGTTTCCCCTAAAGAAGGATCCCAATCTTTCTACTTCTGAGGATGAGGAGGAGTGAAGCAGGAGGGAGGAAGGAGACAAAGGTGCTTCCTTTCACTGCATCTCTGAAAGCTTGCTCTTGTTTTCATGTTTAAGATAGGAGAAAGTAAAAACAGAATTCAAAGCTATACATTTTGGAGCCTTTAAAATGGTGCTATTTATTTGTATGATTTGTATTTGCTTGATTTATATGTAGCCATACACGTGGAGAAGGTGGGATACTCATCTATCTTGGAACAAAGTCCTGCACTTTTTGACACTTTTTTTTCACAGAGCGTAGCATCCAAGATAATCTTTGTGTTATCCATCCCTATATTTTACAAAGAAAATTCAGTCTAGCACCCATCTCAAGCTGTTAAATATGGAAATAAATGTTACCAGGATGCCAAGTGTATTTCTACTCTAAGTGGATACACCTTCCAAATTTGGCTCAATAGCTTACCCCTTCAGTCACATATACTTTTAGGCTCTTCAAACATGCCAGTCGTTTTCTTAATTCTCTTCTTGAAGTCAGTGGGAGTAAGTGGGGGGAAGACAGAGCTCTCAAAAATCCCACTGCAACCCAAAGGCAGACTAATACTAAAGTTCTGTGCTGATAGAAGAAAATGAAAATATGTATATATATTATTGGGTATTAAAATATTCCTCAGCACTTCCTTATAAAAAGTGTGATAAATGATTTAATGCTCAAGAAATGCAAGTATTTACAAAGGGATCTTTTTGATATTAGGGTTGCCAAGTACGTGTGCAGATACAGCTGCGTTCTGATGACAGCAGTTTGATTGTGAGCTTTTCCATTTGGGAGGGAAATGTGATTGGTTTATTTTCTGGGTTTGTGGTTTTTTTTTACACTTATTTCTCCTGTTTTAGGAATTCCTAACACCACAGGAAAGTATCTTCTGATGCTATCTGATTAATGTAAATGGAAAGAATTTAAAGAAATGTAAAGAAAATCCTCGACAAATCTTTGATTTAGAAAAAGAAACAAAAGGAAGAAAACAGCAGATTGAAGGAAAAATGCTCCATCATTCCAAATGGAACATTTCTCCAACAGTTTGCCCAAGAAATAAAGGCAAGGTATTACTTATTTCAAAGCTCTTCGTCGCGTCCAGTTGGTTCTGTGCTGACTTCACAGTCGCAGGCGTTGTGAACAGCGGGGAGCCTTCAGCATTTGCTTCTGTGTGGCCCAGTGATCCACTGCCATGCTGCTCTTGTTGCTTATTCTGTTCACTGTGCCACCTTCTAATGCTAGCAGAGGGACTTAACCACTGCCGGGCTCACGGAGGGAAGGCCCCTCTCAAAAAAATAGGTGAAAAAATAAAGGATCAATAGCACTGTAATTTTTTTCCCCAGCAGAATGTCACAGAATTTTATTTAACATCTCACCAGCTCTTCTACCATTACGGTTGAAGAAGCATTATTTGTTTTATTCTCCTTGTCATCAGGTGCTTACAACCATTCCAAAAATGTTCCTCTGGGCTAGAAGTTGTTTATAGTGAAGATTTTAAATGGCTTCATTTAGGGTAGGTTTTTATACAAAGAAATCTCATAGACCCACCTGTCCTATTGTATAGTATTCTTTGTCCTACAACTCTCTGGCCTACAATTTTAAATCATACTCCAGTCACAATAGTAACCTACAATGAAAAGTGATGCTGAGAAAGTTTCTTCATCTTTTACGCGGTATAGTTTAGTTTCAATTATTTGTAATGTATTGATGACTATATTGATGATTATATTGATGACTCTTCTGATGAATCTTTCTGTGTGGAAGCTTTTCTGTGTAGTACCTCAAGTACTGAAATTCAGTACAAGCACTTGTAACCTTAAGGACCCTGAGCTTCAGACCTCTTGTTTGTGAATTTCAGCAAAGCACGATCTGAGCAATATTTGCAATTTAGTTTTACCTTTCAGCTCTGCATATAACAACTGTCTGCTTCTTCTTCAGTCCTTCTCATCAGTGTTATTCCATACCAAATCATCAGTACTTTTAGCTTTGAATGTAGCATCTGTCCCATATGTGTTACATGACACAGATATATGTCACTGACACTGAAGACGGAAAACAGTGAGAGCACCTGGAAGAATAGTTTATCTAGTTTATCTGTGAGTAAACAGAATACTTTGCTTTATCATCCTTGCTACTTGGACTCCATTTTGGAGATGAAACATAGAGAAAACTTGAGGTGTACAGATGCACAGATTTTTCGTCAAATATATATTTTTGCGTGCTTCTAAAGAGGGTTTCTTCTTGGAACAGACTTGTGAGGTTATACTGACAAGTCACGATCAGCACAGCAAGGGAAAATTTGTATGTTTGCTCTTTGCAATGTCATATCAAATGGCAGCGTATTGGAAGAAGACTGTACGTCTGTCCTGTTGTTGTGAGGATCTGATCCTGAGTTAGGAGAAACCAGAGGAGATGGAAAAAAAACAAGACTTGCATCAGGCTCCTGGTGGGGAAGGTGTGGGAAGATAAGGGTTGTGACGTCTGCCTACCAGCAGACTGACTCACACAAGTATTTATCAGTCATGGCTGACCAAAGCAGTCAATAGCGTAAGCAAAAGAATTCTAGATCTGAGCTGCTGCTTTGGAGGCTTTGTGCCATTAAAGAAGCAGGGTGATGGTGCGTTACCCCTAGGCCCAAGTTTATTATTTTAGTTCCTCTTGGTAGGCAGCCAGAATTCTTCCAAAATTATATCAGGAGGAGACCACAAAGCAACATGGATTATTTCCTTAGAAAGGATTGTTTTTCTGTTTTAAATTCCGTGCCAAGAAAATGCTTTTCTCAGGGTTGTGCTGAGTGATGGCGATAGTCATAGCGGGGCTGTAGGAGTGTGTTTGGTAGAACAAGAATAGAAATAGTGGTTTGGGGTTTGGTCTTTATCTCGGAGGAAAGATGGACAGACTTTTCAGAAAATGTGAGACTCTCAGTGGACAAAAGCACACATTGCATGGGATAATTTGGAAAACTGTGCCTTCCAATTTAGTTTGTGACACAGAACTCAAAGTCTTTACAGAATTCTTCTGAAGAGTTTTCCAGTCTCTAATTCAAAGATACTGAATAATGTCATTATCTACATAGTGATTTTCACCCAAATGTCTTTTA
Source organism: Aquila spilogaster (assembly GCA_024606505.1). Lineage (NCBI taxonomy): Eukaryota > Metazoa > Chordata > Aves > Accipitriformes > Accipitridae > Aquila > Aquila spilogaster. Next base: position 44,904 of record JANHGO010000331.1, read on the forward strand.
CTGCTTTGCAGTTGTAAACATAAGGGGTCTCATTGTACAGCAGCTGCAAAAAAAAAAAATGTTGACGTTTGTTACATATTCAGGAATATCTCAGAAAAGGAAAAAAATCTGTTGCAGAGGAACTGTGTTCCATATTTTTCATCTCCCTTTTGTCCTCTCAGAACTTATTTCCATTCTACTATGTCTTTTTTGTGATAATGGACCAGACAGAACACGTTATTAAAAAGGCAGGGTACCTTCTAGATTATATAGTGGCGTAGTAGTGTTCTTTGGTTTATTCTTTGTTCTCTTCCTAATAATTCATAACATACAATTTGCTTTTCTTTACTCATTGTAAAGTTTGGAGCTGACATTTTTTAAAAGCTGTCTATTACAATGCCAGCATTGTATTCTTAAATGATAATAACAATCTCAGGATCTTTTGTTAATATATATGTATATTAAAAGCTTGATTTTTTCTATATATGTTATTTTACATTTATCTGCATTGAATAACATAAAGCCTTTTATATCGCAGTCACTCAATCTCATGTTGCTCTGCAACATTTCTTTTAGCCATGCCTTCTAACACTGTTAATAACCTGATAGTACCGTAAAGTCTTTTCACTGTATTACTCATATGTCTTTTTACTCATTTATTAATAGACAGAGGAACAGGTAGCTCCACTGGTGATATCTTATTAATGTCAAAATCAACTGTCTGTGCCCCGTTGTTTCCTTTGGGTCAGTCAATTATTTCTCTATGTGATCAGTCATTTGGTGCATTAGGTTATTTAGAATTTTTGATGAAGGCCTTTATCATATGAGCATTTAGGCATCCACAGTAGAAAGTAACCTGTCTGCAGCCCTTTAATGCTACTTCAGTTGCAGCAACATTAAATAATATTTAAAAATCTTAACACTTTAGTCTGTGGTATTCCCCATTACATCTGTCATATCCACTCTCCTGGGTGATGTACAGTCTACAGGAGGGACCCTTGCATAGAGGATTTTGGATCTGAAGTAGTCTAGAATACAACAACCAAGTGCTCCAAAACCTGGTGTCACTTCCATCTCTTTCTATGATTTGTAGAAGTCCCGGGGAATTTTTGGAGTGGTAAAACATTTGCTTCTGCACCCAGACAGCAGGGCAGAAGCACTCATGAGAGCTTGTGCCACCATGAGATATTGGTTGTCCAGTCTGCAGGACTGGTTAGAGAGTTCTGAGACATGCTAGTTTCTTATGCTCACATTTCCTTCTTAAGGAGTTCACGTGTGTCTGGGACACTCACTCAAATACAGAGGATGGTGAGTTTATAGTTTGTATGAGTTTACCCATAGATCTATGGTTATCATAGAAAATATTGATGCAAAAAGATATATCCTGCAAAAAGACATTAACATATTAATAGAGAAGATATAGCATGAATAATAAAGATGTACTGATTAAGCATCATTGAAAATGTCCACTTCAATTGCCTTGAAAAAATAGGAGCACAAGACCCGACCCTTTAATAGAAATCTCAAATATCAGATATGGGAAGTATAAGTGGCATAATCTCAAAGATGGACTTTTTCAGCTCATTTTGTTTATATCTTACTTTTTAATGCTAGCATTAAATTATAGATCTTTGCAGTTATCTTATAATACAAGGTCATTTCCCCATTATCCATGGAAATGTGACTTTGTCAAAGGGTTTTTTTCAATATATACAAAATGGGGAAGATGTGCATCGCTTTACAATAGAGCTGGAAATGAGAAGGGGACAAGTGAGCTCTGAAAAAGACTTTGAGGTATGCTATTTTAAAGGTCTTTTCCATCCACAGAAGGATGCCGTCCAGCTGAGCAATGCAGAATAACTGCAGGTAATATTCAATGGTGAGAAGGAAGAATTAAAGGACAATGACTGAAAACATATTTCTTTAGCTGTGTCCTGGGCTTCGCATCTTCTGAACTACTTAGAAGTGGCGAAGTCCCCAGTAACTAGAAAAAGGGAAACATCACTCCTATTTATAAGAAGGGGAGGAAGGAGGACCCAGGGAACTACAGGCAAGTGAGCCTCACCTCTGTGCCCAGGAAGATCATGGAACAGATCCTCCTGGAAGACATGTTAACACACACGAGCGACAAGCAGATGATCTGAGACAGCCAGCATGGCTTCACCAAGGAAAGGTCATGCCTAAACAATCTAGTGGCCTTCTATAATGGAGTGATGGCATCAGTGGACAAAACGAACACAACTGATGTCACTTACCTGGAATTGTGCAAGACCTTTGACATGGTCCCCCACCACAACTTTATCTCTAAATTGGAGAAAGATGGATTTGAAGGATGGACTATTCAGTGGATAAGGAATTGGTTGGAAGGTCGTAGCCAGAGGGTTGTTGTCAATGGCTCTGTGCCCAAGTGGAGGTTGATGACAAGTGGTGTCTTTGAGGGTTCTGTCTTGGGACTCTTTAACATCTTTATCAGTTATATAGATGATTGAGTTCACTCTCAGCAAGTTTGTTGATGACACCAAGCTGAGTGGTGCAGTTAATACAGCAGGAGGAAGGGATGCATCCAGAGGGACCTTGATAAATTAGAAAGGTGGGTCCACATGAACCTAAGTAGGTTTAACAAAGCAAAATGCAAGGTTTTGCACTTGGGTTGGGGTGATCTCAGGTATGTATACAGACTGGGAGAAGAACTCCTCAAGAGTAGCCCTGCTGAGAAGGACTTAAGGGTCCGGGTAGATTAAAAAATTAATGTGAGCCAGTAGTGTGCGCTTACAGCCCAGAAGGCCAATGGTATCCTGGGCTGCATCAGAAAAGGGGTAGCCAGCAGGGCAAGGAAGATTATTGTCCCTCTCTACTCTGCCCTTCTGAGGCCCCATCTGGAGTATTGCATCCAGGTCTAGGGCTTCCAACAAAGGAAAGATGTTGAGCTTTTGGAGAGGGACCAGAGTAGGGCCACGAAGATGATGAGAAGGCTGGAGCACTTCTATGAAGACAGGCTGAAGGAGCTGGGCTTGTTCAGTCTGGAGAAAAGAATGCTGTGGGGAAATCTCATTGTGGTCTTCCAGTATTGGAAGGGAGATTATAAACAGGAGGGAAATCAACTTTTTACATGAGTAGATAGTGATAGGACAAGGGAGAATGGTTTTAAAATGAAGGGGGGGAGATTTAGGTTAGGTGTCAGAGGGAAGTTTTTCACTGGGAGGGTGGTGTGGTGCAGGATGACCAGAGAGGTTGTACATGCCCTGTCGCTGGAGGTATTCAAGGCCGGGTTGGATGGGGCCCTGGGCAACCTGATCTAGTACTTGATCTAGCGATTGGCAGGGACTTTGGAACTTAATGATCCTTGAGGTCCTTTCCAACACAAGCCATTCTATGATTCTAAGTTCAGTCCAGTGTTCCCTTGCCCCTCCATGCTGGAAGAATCATCCTAGGGCTGCTTTAGTTCATGCACTCAGCAGACGAGCTACTTGCTGTCCTTAGAATAAAACTATAGCTCAGACATGGAAAGCAAGACAACCTCAGAGACCTGCAGTAGGTTTTTGCATGAGTATCCCAGTGAGCGTTGTATGATGGCATTCTAAATGAAGCACTTGGTTTTCATCTTAATGTGTTGGAGAATGTCTATTTCAAAAGTCAGTGCATCAACTTGAAGAAAGGTCGTGTAAGAAAAACTGTAAAATTACATGACACAGGCAAAAGATGTTATAAATCTCACGCTGTTCTAAACAGTGAGTGTTTTTAGCCAGTTCTTTTACCCCAAACTATCTAATGCACCAGTCTCTGAGTTCTTTTAATGAAAGTCTAAATTTTAAATAAAGATGTTCCATTTATGTTTTGAAATCAATTTTGGAAACATTACATGGCCACTGAGTGACACTGAAAACTTGTATAATGTGGGGCAGCTCAGTGTAATTACTAAAACCCTTCCAAGACTTTTTTTCTTATTTTCTCATAATCTCTGCCATCCTTTTGCTGATTCTTTCCACTTCTCTTCATTGTCTGTTCTTTTCTCTACTTTGATCTAACTGCATCGCTATTTACCTTTGTTTTGAAATATATTTTCATCAGTTTTAAAGTCCCACAGATATCTTTGGAATTACAGCGTACCTATTAATAATATTTTTGAAGTCCAGCAATGGCAAAATAGCAAATTTATGTGTTTAATATCTTACTGAATCAAGACCTCAGATGGCCTTACTTAAACAAAAGGTTTTTCTGCTGTCACCAAACCACCAACAGATCAGCCCCCAAAGAGTTTTTTGTGGGAAATCTGCGTGAGGTGAGGGAAATTTATGAAGAGTGCAAGGTTGATACAGTGACTGCATAATTACCCATCAGGATGCCATATCAGGTTTGATCTGTTTATAAAAGCCATGCACTAAAAATGAAACTTGGCCAAGTTTCCTTTGTATTTCTCTGTAGTAATCCTAAAAAGGTCACATCTGTGGAAATGTGACTTCTCTGTCTCTAAACAGTCAGTCTGGTCTGTTCATAACCGTTTTAGCAATTCTTTAATATGCTCAAAGTACATCATCTGTATCTTCATACTGCAAAGCTCGTTCTGGAAAACACAGCGCTGTACATGGGACATTGCAAACATCTTTGCTCTGTGTGAAAGGGGCTGAGGTACAGGGTGCTTTGGATTTAGACAACCTTACGATGTCTCTGGAATCCTCCAATACTGAAGAAGAGGGCTATTTCAGCCTGTCCCTGGGGCCCTTTGAGGTGGTCTGCTTTAAAGATGTGCATTTGATGGACCCAGAGGCACAAAGCATTTTCTCACAGGGCATTGTGCAGACAGAAGTAGAGACTTAGGAAGAACAAGGTGTCCTCAGGCTGGTCTCATTTCCTGCTGGAATCCTGTGCCTCAGAACCATCTGTAGGTCTTTCATCTGCTGTGAAAATCTGTTTTGTTTTATTTTATTTTATTTTATTTTATTTTTATTATTTTTATTTTTATTTTATTTTTGTTACTTTTCATATTGACAAATGTGGCTTGACCTTTGAAGTAGCTACTTTGTCAATAGATGGCTTTAGATTTGTTTGTTGATTGGCTTTGTTCTTCTCTCCATTTGGTTTAGACAAAATAGAATCAAAGTGATCAGTTGAATAGTGCATAAGGGATCATAGCAATATATACAATTGAAATTTAATGTTAATATATATGCCTTTGTTCAGCATCTTCATCAGTGATTATTCAACATCTTCATCGGTGATCTGGATGAAGAGATAGAGTCCACCCTCAGCAAATTTGCTGATGATATAAAGCTGGAAGGAATGGCTGACACACCAGAAGGCTGTACTGCCATTCAGTGGGACCTGGACAGGACTGAGAGTTAGGCAGGGAGGAACCTGATGAGGTTCAGCAAGGGCAACTGCAGAGTCCTACACCTGAGAAGGAATAATTGCATGTATCAGTACAGGTTAGGGGCTGACCAGCTGGAGAGGAGCTCTGCAGAGAGTGTCCTTCCTGGTGGATAATAAGTTGGCCATTACCCAGCAGTGTGCCCTTGTGGCCAAGAAGGCCAGCGGCACCCTGGGATGCATTGAAGAGTGTCGCCAGCAGGTCGAGGGAGGTGATCCTCCCCCTCTCCTCTGCCCTGGTGAGTCCACATCTGAGCCAGTTCTGGGCTCCCCGGTTCAAAAAAGACAGGAATCTCCTAGAAGGAGTCCAGCAGAGGGCCACAAAGATGATGAGGGCCTGCAGCATCTCTCTTAAAAGGAAATATTGAGAGACCAGGATCTGTTCAGCCTGAAGAGGAGAAGATTGAGAGGTGATCTGATCAATATCTAAAGTGTGGGAGGCAATTGGATGAGGCCAGACTCTCTTCCATGGTCTGTAGTGGTAGGAAAAAGAGCAGTGGCCAAAAACATAAGTTCAACACAAATACGTGGGAAAACTTTGTGACAGTGACAGAGCATGGGAACAGGCTGATTAGAGAGATTGTGCAGTCTCCTCCTATGGAGATATTCAAGACTTCTGGATGTCTACCTGTGTGACCTGCGGTAGGGAACCTACTGTAGCAGGGGGTTGGACTCAATGATCTAGAATCCCACTTGAAGGGACCTTTAAAGGTCATCTAGTCCAACTACCCTGCAGTGAACAGGAACATCTACAGCTAGATCAGGCTGCCCAAAGCCTGGTCCAGCCTGGCTTTGAAAGTCTCCAGGGATGGGGCATGCATCACATCTCTGGGCAACCTGTTCCAGTGCCTCTTGAGGTCCCTTCCAGCCCCTGCAATTTTCTGATTCTGTGTGATTCTGTAATTAAAGTCCGTTTATTTAGCCATTTCCACCACTGATTAAATGAGTTGCTAGCATGCACATTTTAGTGGTGGGACTACAATATTCATCTGTGTTTCAGGGCACTGTTTGTTTTCTCATTCGTGAATGTGTAATGTATACATTGGGTCAATTTTTATACTTTGCCATCATTGTTTTAGGCTGTGTTTTGGAGTTGTATAAAAAGAATATAGTCTATACTCCAGTAAGCATTAATAAAAAATTTCTAAATATGCATTTATTGATAATTTCATAGCATTCTTCTGGAGGGATAAAGACCAAAAATGTTATTTCCTTTCTAATGATAGCCCTCCTTCAGTTTATGTAATACATCTTAAAGAAGCTGTTATACAGTTTACTTTAAAGACATACCAGCCACAACTATTGACTGAAAAGCCAGTTAGAATGAAGGCAATCAAAATAATGTTTTATTCTTATTTAACTCTGCCTATTTCAAGTAACAAGTAAATAATACATGGAATCAAATTTTTAGAAGGATTTTCCCGAAATAACTCGAAGTTTTTGCAGAGTGCTCCCCTACTTGATACAGGCTGAGTAATAATATAATAGCATAATGCAACTTAAGAATGAATTCCTGAATCTCTTTCATATTTAATACATTCCAGTGTTTATCAGCTGCAAATAAGGAGTAGTCAGGAAGCATATGGCATCTGTTGCGCACCACATCATGCATTTCAGTACCAGGAAAATTACAAAACTAAGGGAGGAGCATGGGTGTGAAAACCTTTGTTTTTCCACCTGTAGCAGATGGTCAGATTTCTAATTTAAAATTTTCTTGGAGTTTTGGCGCACTGCCATCTGCCTCCACAGCTACAACAGCGCAATAACTCTGTCACCTCTCTTAGAAAATGTTTCTTGAGAGTAAATTTAATGCTCAGTGAAGTGTTGAATTTACAGCTGCTGGGAGCAGAATATAACATGTAAGAGATGGCCAGGAGGCCCTGCTGATTTCCCTCACCTGGTTACAAGTACGGTTGTGTTTATATGAAACTGTTGTGAGCAGCATTTGGGAGTTGCAGGGAAGATGTTTCTAGTTATTTGTTTTCACAGGCCCTTCAGCGATCCTGCATACAAGGAATCAGTCAGCAGCATCAATGAAGATCTTGCTAAAAGAGCTTGACTAAGATTATTCAAAAAGTCCCTAATCGTTATCATTGCAAGAAGACTGTTTTCTGTAAGATTGTTCTTTGTCTCAGCTCTGTCAGTTTTTATTAATGCTGAAAATGCCGTTGCAGACAGGCATTTGTAGTGTTAAATGCGTTGCCACATATGGTGTTACCTCTGTCCGCAAATCTATCTGCTTAGATAGTAGATTGGGGATGATGGCCCATCTCTTCAGAGCTGCCTGAATTGTTTGCGGAAGTAGCATTGCATGGGTGCTTGAGACGTGGGAAATGCTTTGTTGATTTTCTCTGGTGAAGACAACTCACCCTCCTCCAGATGGGTTCCAGTCACTGCTAACCTGAATTAGATTCGAAATTTTGTCCTGGGGTGAAGACCTTCCTGTCCTGTGACCACAACCTCAGTCGTCAAGTTGAATCTTTATTCGCTGTGTTTTCGGCGGATTGGGGGTCATGCTTTTGTTTCAGAATTTCACATGTAAGTTTGTCTGGTTCCTCCATTTTTTCTGAACTTGGAAAAAAGATTTATTGTCAGTTTAAAGTCTCGTGGTGTTCTTAGTCACGCTCACCACCGTCGGAAGACAGGTAATTTGTGAGTGTTTTTGGAAGGTGGCAGTTGGACTGTCCCCGTCCAGCAGCTTTCTCCACACGTTCCGTCAGCCTTGAGCAACACCAAAAGCAGAGGCTTGCAGACATGGTCTCACTTACAGCTACCTGAGGCGTGGATCCCTTCCTGGAGAACCTCATGTGGCTGGAAAGAGAGAGTGAGAGAGAGAAGAGATGAGACGTTTCTGTCAGAATACTGGTACTTGGGAATTATGGCTTCTTTCACAGAAAACTGAACGGGCAAGAGCTGTTTCCTTTTTGAAGAAAGGTATTGTTCTTGGTTTGAGCCCAATCTATGCTTCTATTTGTGCTCTTCTTTTCTCCTCTGTCTCACCCTGGTTGGAGCTAAATGCACCCCAAAAGTGCGTTTGAAATCCCCTCCCCCCACCCCCCCCTTCCCATGCACTTCTGCTCAAGAAGCAGCCACGTGTGCTGCATGTTTCCAAATAAACAGGAGCTTTCCTAGCAGTAGCGTGAAACACATTGCTGGTGTGCTGTCTGCATTAAGCTCTGTCACAGCCATACAGCTGGAACACAGTTGGGGGTTGGAACTAGGTGATTTTTGAGATCCCTTCCAAACCAAGCTATTCTATGATTCTATGACTTTCGAGCAGTGATTATCAGCTACTTGAATAGAGCAAATGAGTCAAATGAGCTGCATTAATACAGCAGCATAGCTCTTTAGCTCGCATTAGTCGCCTCTGCGAGTTAATGTTCATTGTAGTCCTTAAATCGTTTGTGTTTGCTCCATTTTTGATGACCATCATCATTTTCTAGCAGTAGTACTGAAGGCATTTCTGTTAAAGGGAGGATGGTTAAAATTGGTAGCTAAGCAATTGGATGAACTCGATGTGGCATCCTGCCTTGCCTTCTGTTGTAACCTTTGATAAATCATTTTGTCTCCCACTTCTTTTCTTCCTCATCCAGTGAAATGGGCACGATAATGTCTAATTTGTATCACAGTTTCTATAACTTCTCTGCTTGTGCTGCAAGTCATGGACTGGCTGTTATCCATGCCTTTCAGAAGAGGGATCAGATCTGCGCTGCAGCCTCTAGGTACTGCAGTATTTCACGTAGTTGTTAATGATAATGACTGGAAGTAATGAGTAATGTTTAAAATTTAAGCTATTTAGAGGCCATGTTTCAGATTTCTACTATCAAGTCATCTTGCAGACAGCAGCATTTTCCCCTTAGAGAGTGAATAATTAAGGGCAGATTAATACACTATCTGAAAACTCTTTGTCAAATATTTTCTGCAACTTTTAAAGGAAGATTTCAAATATAAGAAATAAATGGTGACTTAAAATACTCCTTCAGACTATAATTAATTCTACTAATTTGTCTCTAATAGACCAAAGCCCGGATCAAGTTAATTATTATTTGCATAAAAATTAGGTCCTCAAAAGTTCCTTAGTCCTACAAGCACTTAAAGACATTCTTAATCTTATAGATGATCAGTTCCATTTGGTTTATTTAGATAATAGAGATGCTCAAGGTTAAGTCTCAGTCCAAGCACTTATAGGACTGAAGACGTTGATTATGTGTGATAAATGGCAAACGTCATTGCAGAAAGGATTATTCCTCATTGAAAGCCACTATGTACACAATAGTATTTTATATAAAATTGACCAAAATCCATCTGTTTTTTCTCGGCTTTATATCTGATAAATGAAAGGACTTTGCATTCTAGGTATTTTTCTTTCTTTTGTCTTTTTAAGCCTAAAGGAAAAATGTTTAGAATAATGGGAAAGAAGAAGGGTAGAAGAGCAGCATAGGTGCCAATAATGAACACTGAAAATATAATTGCTGAAAAAATTGGGTTTGGAATACATGTATACTTTCATTTTGCATTTTTAAAATATTTCCATTTATTCCCCATGAAACATTTTTTGCAGTCATTGATAATCATAATATGCAGAGCCTGCATAATAATCTGATTGAAGCTGTACGGTCTTTCTCAGTGCTGTGGTTTGGTTTATCTTCAAAGGTCCATGAAGAAATGTTGGTTTTCGCTGGTGTTTTCATTATCCTTGGAAATTTCTTATTTAAAAAAAAAAATTGAATTAGGAAAAAAAAAAACCAACACTTTTGATTTCCCAGGCCCCCAGATGTCTTTAAAATAAAGTAAAACAAACAGGCAGGACCCAAGCAACTTCTGTAATTTTCATTAAAGGAAAGTGTAAATCCATGTGCAGAGCTTGAATTTTTAAGCACCCTTTGTTGTTCCTGAAAGGTTCGTGCTTTCATTTTACGCGTGCTTTGGTATTCAAATGTCACAGAGGTGAAATGATAGTTAACCTTTTCTGAGGAGGACACATACTGAATATGGGGTGGAATTACTGATTTCTTAAGAAATTACTGATGTTTTGTGCACTGGAGGGAAAGTGGAAACCATTCTAGCTTTGTGTTGCAACTTCCATGACTGAATCAAGCCTGTGCTGATATGAGCTCAAGAGCAAGGAAAACATACAGGTCTTGTGGTAAAGGGATACACTTTGGATGTGCTTGAGCTGACACTGATTTCAGCTCATGCTTCAGCCACAAAACCGGAGTTTTTCAACCTGAGTTACATATCACCTACTGATGAAAGTATAAATTGTCTGTAATGCTTTTGGAGGGTAATTATTTGGTTTGGTGTTGGTTTTGACACCCTCTAATTTTGCTTATATCTTCAAGATTTCAGGATTTACACCACTCGAGGTGTAAATGAGAGATGTATTGTTCGGGAGTGTTTGAATAGCTTGTCACTGGTCTATGTGCTTAGGAAATAACTCTCCAGTTTCCTTAATGAACATGACTAAAGTATTCACCTTCATTTGTAGTTAGGCATAGAAAGATTTCTTCAGGAAGAAGATTGAGTAGACAAAGCTTTAACTTCCCTAGGAGCAGTGTGCTTGCCTGCTTGGTTCCTACACTGGGAATGATGCTAAAAAGCAGGCAAAGAGTCCAAGTTTGGGGATCAGGGGAGAAGAGAGATACAGCAAACCCATAGCAAGACACTTGGAAATATATTAGCTATATGATCATCTATAGTGCAGAATGAGAGCAAGTAGGCATTAAGAGAATGAGAACAAATAATATTTTCCCCTGTCCATACAATGAACTGCTCAACTGCGCAACAGTCATAAATCAACAGTTTCCTTTATGCAAACAAAAAAATTCATAGGAGTCCTGCTAGGGCTGATGAAGTGTAAAAACACTATTTTCATCCATGTGTACAGGCAGTGGTGTTCAGCAACACATCAGTTATCCCATGTATTTCCTCGGTAACCCAAGTAAAACTCTCACCAGCTGTAGAATATTGCTTTTCAGATCTTAAAAGTAAGCTGAAAAGTCATATTTGGCATGGGACAGAGCTATGGCAGGGAACACAGTCCTTAGCTAGAGACTGGCTACTCCACTAAATTTTGGGACGTTTAGTTTGTCAGGGTATCTTGCAATTTTGGAAAACAAATACAGAAGTAATCTTATTACAACCATCCAGCCCCCATGAAGGCTAATTTTACAGCTACCTTTGGTTGAAATATTCCCGATTTTACCATCACCTGTGCAACCGTAAAAAATACATGTGTTTGAACGTGTTTGTGTCATCCAAATTTCAATTTCCAAGTCACAAAGGACCACGGGGACCATAATGGCACCATTAGTAGAAATCAGTGACTGCTTATTTTGTGCATGCTCATGGTTTGATCACATGAGCCTTGTTGTGGTGTACGTTCTCTCAGCTCCTCCAATTAATGTAAATTTGGAACCTTCTCCAAGCAGCCACTGATTTTTCATAAACCTGTAGGAAGGTCAGTATCTCAGGCCTCAATCACCATCAGATTTGGCCAAAATTGCCCAGTGAGTGCAACAGTTGTTGGAGGAAACCAGCTGAGGCACTCTTGGAAGTCACTGTGCTGCACAGTTGTGATTTCCTTAGAGATTACTATTGGTAATACCTGTTGTAATCCTTCTGTAAAAATGCTATAAGAGTGTATTGCGTGGTTTTTTTTTTTCCTAATATTTTAATTTTATGTAAAAATATGCAGTGACATGCTAATTTCTTTGTAAGAGCCTTGCATAGTCACGTTCAATACTTTTTTTTTGTAGTAAGACAGATTCTGCTTTGCAGACAAGATTTGAAGGCAGGGTCCCAGGTGGCTGCTAACAGAAACACACGCAAAATCTGTGCTCTGTGCCAGATTGCTGCACCACCTGACCCTGATACCGACAAACATGTTTCCGAGAGGGAAAACCATTTCATGTTCTTACTGCATCTTTGGCTGTCTCCAAGCAGTTGCACAGCTAGTCAATTTGTACCATTTGCTGAAATGCTCACCTACAGATTATACATAATTTCTGAAATATTGTCAAAGCTTTTAATGTAACAAAAAGTGCCTCAACCTTCTCTACAAATACATTTTTTTTCTTTGTATGATGGAAACAGAAATGCACTATGGGCTGAATCCAATATTTTGACAGAACTGTCATCCAAACACTCATCACTCTGACACTTTCCTCACTTTTTTCACACTGAATAGGGTTAGTCTGAGGCATACTGGTAATGCGAATAATTGCAGTGTGGGAGACTCTCAGGTTCAAAGCCAATCTTGTTACCTTGCTGTGTGAGTGCTAGTTGTTAAAATTTGCTGTGGTTTCCTATTGTGTGCAAGAATACTAATTACTTTAGCAGCACGTATGCATTCGTTTTCTCTGTGTTTTAGAAGGAGATTATCGTGACTGGAAATGTAAAAGTATAATCATCCTAGGTAAATTGGACAGCACTTAAGCAATCAAATGTTAATGCAGTTTTGTAAAAGTAGTTTTAGGGAAATATTTCAAGCTTTATTCGCTCAGTTAGCATTCTCAAGAGCCAAAGTACAGCATTTTTTTTCTGCACAATTGACTCTTAAATATTGCATCAAGACAACAAAAGAGGTTTTACTAGTTCTATAATACTGCTTAAGGTTGTTTCGAAAGCAGTAGATTTGCTATCAGCCACTCAAAGCATCCATTCATTGACCAATTAAAAAACATGTCTGGGAGTATCTTAATTCCATTAGACTACAACTGTCTGTGTTTTTTTAAGGTAAATTCATTTTAAGCATTTCATTTTTTTTTCCACATAACTTGTAGTCTGTTCCAATGAATTGTTTTCTTCTAATGGAAGTGGGAGAGAAAATGTAGAGTTTTCTGTTTGATTCTTTTCTTTTTTCCTCCTGAATTTGAATAACTTGTTCATATGAACAAAATAGTACGGTCCATTGTGTCTTCCTTTGCATTATCTGCCACAAGCAAGTATTATCTATCTGGACAAGTAATTACTAAGTTTGTCTGAGAGGTCTGACTGCTCCCTTACTCTTCCACCATAGCCTCAGAACATTTTTGAGAAGAGATTCAACAGTTATAAACTCTAGTATGCAAATAGCTATGATTTTTGTATTCCACAGTTGTTGAAACTGATGGGAGGGAGCAAAAAACAGCCTTCCCAGAAAAGTGGTTGATGCCCCATGCCTGTGTTCAAAAGGTATTTGGACAACGCCCTCATGAATGTGCTTTAACTTTCGGTTAGCCCTGAAGTTATCAAGTAGTCAGATCAAATGATCTTTGCTGGTCCCTTCCAAATGAACTGTTCTAATCTATTCTGGTCTAGTCTTGTTCTAGTCTAAAATGGAATGGATAATCTAATGCAGAGGCTGTTCATCAATTACTAAGCCAGAGACAGGTAGTAGTGGCTGTTCACTCACAGTCTTGTAGAATGAATTGCCTCTCAGTGAGGCACTTTATGAACATGAGATGGAGGAATAACAGGAGTAAATACTAGATGTTTTCCTAAAATTGCATCAGTGGCAGCTGCCAAAGAAAGTGATGCAAAACCTGGGGACCTTCTTTCCTGCATAAGTGTTTGTATACACATACGTACCTGAGGATTGTGTGCTGACTTGTTTCAAAATAAACTACCTTCACCATGCAGGTATGAAGTAGGTGGAACAGCACTTCACCTTCAGAATTTGACATTTGGTGAGTTTGGCTCCTGCTTTTGCTTTTTGCTACAGAAACAGAGCACAGGAGTTGAGGAAAGTCAGCAAAGTGCTGGTGAATGTGGCATACTGATGCCTATCGAGTCCAGCACAAAAATAGCATTTGCTTCCTTTGTCTTGCAGAGAGCCAAGATGAGAGACTGCGTGTCCCTATTTCACGTTTCCTGTACGAATTAGATCTTCAATGTACAGTTTCAGTATCTTAAGCCACAAAGCCTCCAGGAAAAAAAGCTATTCTTAGCAAATCGCATTGTTCCAGTAACAAAATGCGAGTAAAGGCATCTCTACTTTTCAGACACTGCTAGGGCTTGCTCCCTGCTTCTTCAGTGTCTCTGCAGTCATATCTGCTTTAGAGTTGTTTTTCTCCTTAAATTTCTTACTTCATTGTGCACAGCAGAAACGTGCTGCTTCTTGAATGTTGCTCTGATGTTTTGAAAGGCACCCAGAAAGTGCAGTGGATGAGCTGTAAAAATGGGCTAATGGGTGGAAGTGGTGTAGGAGGTGCGGGATGGTGGAATCATAGAATCATTAAGGTTGGAAAAGACCTCTAAGATCACCTAATCCAACCACCAGCTCATCCCCACCATGCCCACTAAGCACGTCCCTCAGTGCCACATCCACACGGTTCTTGAACACCTCCAGGGATGGTGACCCCACCCCCTCCCTGTGCAGCCTGTGCCATTGCCTCACCACTCCTTCAGAGAAGAAATTTTTCCTAATACCCAACCTGAACCTCCTGTGCTACAACTTAAGGCTATTGCATCTCATCCTAAAGTAAGAACCAGCAAGGAGCTGAAGAGCACCAATGAAATAAATAGAAGCAAGTTACATCATACATGGCTGTAACTTGCATTTTTTTGGTAAAATGAGGAATAACATACGCTTCCTGCATGAGGCTGGTGGGATCTGCAGGAGAGCAGTACTGTTTTGTTCTGAGCTGGCAGCTGCATGCAAGCAAAGATATCTGAAGGGCATCTAGAATAGTGGGGAAACCTTCTTTTGCAGTAATTTTATTTGCTTGTGATGTCTCTCAAAGTCCCCTTTGTGGTTTAAGTGGATAGACTGTGCACAACAACATCTGAGGCATAAGCTTGACTCTTGAGTGTCAACTTTGGTGTGAGACAAAGGATGTGACTGACAGGTAAAGCTTTGTTCAAGAGTTAGATTTAGAACCCAGGTCATTGCTGTACTTGTCACATTAACAGCTCACCTTCATAATCCCTAAGGGAAAAGTGTCCTTTTTTGCTTCTTTGGTGTTTTTTTTTCCCCATTAAGCTCTCTAATCACTCCTAAGTAGATTGCCAAAATCACCACCCGGAGAAGCCATACCAGAGTCATAAGGCTGACTCCTAAAATCAAGTAGATAATAGAATTTCTGCAGATTTTGGTTTTCTTCTGCGGTGCTGAGAACTCATCCAGTCATAACAGCTCTATCTCCAGTATACTTTGTAGACTCCAGCGTACCCTCACATAACATAACTTCTCCTTTGGCCACCCCTTTCCAGGCAAATGTTGACCACTGCAACTGTTCTTACAACTTTGTTTGTTTGATCTGTAGGGTAATAGAGAGGGTTTTCCTGCCTCAGTTGAAGTAATCAAAAGGGTTGAAGCTGGAAGCACTGCCCGTACCCCCATGTACACTCACTTCCAAGTGAGAAAGGTGTTTTTTGTTTCCTTGTATCCGTTCGCCATCACCATGTACAGCTGCCAACCTCAGGAGAATCATGAGTTTTGAAAAAGCAAATTGCTTATGAAGTTACTGGATTTGCCCATCCTAGATTTTATTTTATTCCCTGGGCATCCAGATGGAAGAAACACATGTGGTGAACTTAAACTACAAATTGGATTTCATCTTGAGGTTCAGAATTTTGACACGTGTAATTTAGCTCGGTGCTAGAGGTTTGTGGCTCAGAGCAGCGCGCTTCACGGTCGCAGACAAAAAGCCATTCTCCGGCTACTTGTATTGAGCTGTATTCTGAGTTCTCTGAAAGGAGTCAAAATGGAAAAGGCTTTACTTATTTTTACTGATGTGTCACATTATCACAAAGTAAATTTATCTCAAAAGAGGAGAGGAAAAAAAAAACAACCACCAAAAAGACCTGGATGTGATGCAGCCAGCTTCCTGCAGGCTGCTCTGTGCAGGTCCCTCCTTGCCCCACCTGGAAGTGTACTGGTTGAACAGATACCAGCAAGTCACTTGTAATACCACACTTCTTTAGAGAGGTCTTTAGAGATTAATTTTATCATAAATTTGGAAGCTTGATTTAATTGCACTAATTTTCTCCCGGGAGCTGATAGATTCCTATTTACGATATTCCCCCTGTATGCAATGAATCATAGTGAGGCTTTCTCTTATTTATACCTGCTAGAAGTCTAGGAAATGAGTTGCAATAGGTATTAAGGAAACATGTCAGAAATTATCTTAGACCATTTGCTGCGTGATCTTCATCCATTTCTAGGTCTCTTCTCACATATGATGATAATCATTCCATTCTTCTGGAAATAATCGCAGAAACTCCATTTTAATTCTTTCTCTGTGGGGATTCCATTCAAGAGAGGACTTATTTCAGACATGCAAGACATCTACAGCTCCTCTTCACATCGCTCTCTTAACATCCATTCTCATTTATTCACTTTTGAGCAAAACGCTATAGATGTGGAAGTCATTATGGCTACCACACTTCTCAGTGCTCGTGATTTTGTCGAATATAATCATACAGATGTCAGAGCTCTGATTTTACTGCTGCTTGAATTTGCTGCTGAATGGAAGCAGGGATTAGATGCCATTCTATGAGAATAAAGTTCATCTGTCACATTCAAGAGCCAATCACCAGGGTGTCTTGTCTTTCATATGGCTTTGGAAAATCACTTTGCCTCCAAGTCTCTGAGTGACTGCTAGGCCTTTATTGCTTATGCAAAAAGCTTGTAATCGGTATTTATGATTTATATAGAAAGAAAGACAGTCCACTCAGAAAATTAAGTGACCGAGTTATAACTGTTGTTTCTGTCATCTTAATTCCTCCTCCTGGGGACTTCTTAAAAAATGAAGTCTCTGTTTCCTGGGGAGGTGCAAAGAGCCAGGCCCTTTTCAGCGGTGCCCGATGCCAGAGGTAATGGGCATGATCTGGAATACAGGAGGTTTTGTCTAAACACCTGGAGTATTTCTGTGCTTTGTGGGTGCTGTAGCACTGGCACAGGCTGCCCAGGGGCTGTGGGGTCTCCTTCTTGGAGATCTCCAGAAGCCGCCTGGCCATGGGCCTGGGGACCCTGCTCTGGGTGGTCCTGCTGGAGCTGGGCTGGGCCCTGCCTGCCTCAGCCAGGCTGTGATTTGTAACTTACATTGGGAGAATACAGAGACTGGGGAAAGTCTGCAGTGAGCTGCTTGGGCACTTGGACAGTGTGTATACCTCAGAATTTCAAGCACAAATTGTAGCTGCCGAGTGGCTGCTTCCACTGATGTGGGGTGTTGGAGAGTGCATAGCACCAGAGTCCTGAGCTCAGTTAAAGAGGGGAGGAGTTAAGAACGGGGACCCCCCATCTGTTCAGTGCCCTGAGCTCCTGAGAAGAGGATTTTGGAAGCTGTTAGCACTGTAATTTGTCAGCTTGGTTGCTCCCTTTTATAAATTACCTTCCCTGGAATGTGGTATCGGCAAAAAGTGGATTCTTCTTTCAGATGTGACAATCATTTCCTCTTAATTAATCTTGATAGTTTGTTCATCTTCACAGAGCAGATCTTCACAAGGAGAAAGAAATGCGCATTTCCTTCAGGAGCAAATTATGAACACACTAAATTGAAAAGCTGCAATGTTCTGTCACATTAACTCGGGTCCTACAACATAGCAATCACACTTGATAAATGGTGACATTAAAGAGAACACGTGCACGGGGTTGTGATGGCAACGACGATATCTGGCTACCCAGTGTTACACGCCTTGCCCTCCTCGTTTATGTCTTTGGGAGTGATGGACATATATGAAAAAAAATAAATCAATAGTTTTTCAATTTTTTGTTGCAGTTAACAAAACATGGGGATTGCAACTGGGCGTTGTGTTGGGCTATAATACCCCTGCAGCATTAGTTCTGTGGAAAAATATGCCATTGCGCTATGTTAAATGTGGAAGTACGCAATATGTTGTAACATCATTTGAGATACATTTTTGTGTGATAGATATTTATTAATATGACTTACGTGGGGGATGTATAATGCTATATATTCCCTCATGAGCAGTTTTGGACGGTGTCTGTCGCTGCTATACCAGTGAGCAGGAGGGTGACTTCCTATTTCAGACTCCAAGCGGCAGTGAGAATTATTGCCTTCTGGTTTTGACCTACGTTTCCCCATTTCTGAGTGGCGGGTATTAGTGCTTTGTTTAAGCCAGCTCTATGGATAGAGCTTGCTTATTAAAAGTTACAGGCACCATTTTAAAAACTACTGCTGTCACTGAATCTCTCAGTGGGTTGTGTTGCTGTAGAGTCCTGCGGGTTTCGGACTCAAGCCCAAGCACAGAGGGTCCTTTTGAGGACAGTCATTCAGTGCACTCTTAAACATTTGCAGTGGATTTTCCCAGTGCCTGTGCTACTGTTTTTCCCCTTTTCATTGCAATCAATAGCAATAGCAGCACCACTGCACTGAGGCCAGGAGGTCACATTTGGGCTAACGCTGACTGCTTCCATTATCCCTCCAGTGCCTTCTGCTCTTCTTTCTCCTATACGTGGTTCAAATTAAATATATATTTCAAAAGAATATATTCTCTACAAATGTGACACTGTATAAGCAGCTGTTGTGTTAGGACTATTACTTATACAGCCGATATGTCAGCCTCTTGTTCCCCTGTGCACCACAAACCAGTTTGCTGGTTGTACCTCCGTTACAAGCTTACTGGGGCAGGAGTTGCATTTTGTGCTGTAGTTTTATGCAGCAGCTAAGACAGAAGCGCTCTGGTTCATTACTCTGCCTCCTACAGTGCAAGCAAATTATAATAGTTTAAACACACTGTGGTTTGTTTTTAGGCCAGAGGACAGCAGTATGGATGAGCTGGAGGTTAGAAAGCAGGCAGACATGCACTGCAGTTGTAGCCTTTGCTCTTCTTCAGGACCTTGGTTCAAGTCAGGCAAATGGATGTAGCGGGTGGAAAGTGCTGTCACTCATGAAAGGGCCTCAACTCCATCCAGGCCTCATTTCTCCAGAGGAAGGTTTTATGCTGGAGGCATCCCTGGCAGAGAGGGTGTGCTGTGTGATTTTGGCACTGCTGGGCAGCTCTTCACGTGGTGAAGCGGTGCTGAGCTGTAGCTGCTGACCGATATGATGAAGCTGCCACTGAGGAGGAAGCTACAGTCACAAAATTACTCATGTTTCAATTTCTGTTTCCTTTCTCTACTTTTTTTCACAGAGTTAAATGTAAAAGAATCTGATGTAAGAGTGTGTGATGAATCGTCATGTAAATACGGGGGAGTGTGTAAGGAAGAGGGCGATGGCCTGAAATGTGCCTGTCAGTTCCAGGTAAGGAGTGCTCACTTTTCCATTTGCCTTTTGTGTCCGACTGTGGAAAATCTGGAGGCAACTTGATTATTTTTCTTCCTGTACTTCTTGCCTGGGGAGATGGTGAGCTTGGCACCATCACTGTAGCTCAGTCTGTTAATCAACTCAGAGCTGGATTATAGGTAGGGGATGCTTCCAGTCACGCTCCCCAAATTTCATTTCCTTCTTTTGGTAGTCACAGGCTTTTAATACTTGTGGGCTGAAAATAATAACAGCAACAGCAATAATAAGAATTAAATTAAATTGCATCCAAACAGGAAAGATGACAAAAGTATGTAAATATACTCTGGCACTGAGTGGGCAGTGAAAATTAGATAGTAACAGGATCACCAGCAGTGGTCATAGAGTTTATTGAATGAAAATTAACTGATTGAGTGAACTAGTCCCACTCAGGAAAACAAAAATGTGCTGAGATTTGATTTAAAAAAGAACATATGAATTTTAAAAAGTGGTGAATAACAAGTTCTAATTGCTTCATTGATTTTTGTGCCTGTAGTTTACACCTTTTGTAACTGTCACGGCAATCCTACCCCCAACATTTTAGAGAAAAGAGAATAATTGTAGAATGAATCATAGAATCACGGAATGGTTTGGGTTGGAAGGGACCTCACAGCCCCCCCAGCCCCACCCTGTGCTGTGGGCAGGGCTGCCCCCCAGCAGCTCAGCTGCCCAGGGCCCCATCCAACCCGGCCTTGAGCGCCTCCAGGGATGGGGCACCACAGCTTCTCTGGGCAGCTGTGCCAGCGCTTCACTGCCCTCTGAATGAAAAATCTCTCCCTGACATCTCATCTAAATCCTCTCTCTTAGTTTAAAATCATTCCCCCTTGTCTTGTCACTGTCAGACCGTGTAAAGAGTCAGGTCTCACTTCTGTTTATAAGCTTCTTTTAAGTACTGGAAGGCAACAGTGAGGTATGTCCGGAATCTTCTCCAGGCTGAACAAGCCCAGCTCTTTGTAGAAGTGCTCTAGCCCTCTGATCATCTTCATGAGATACTTTGAATTCATAATTTATATCCAGGACAGAAGTATCAAATATTGAGACTCCTGGTAAAACTACAAGAGTTAGCAGTGTAACCAACCAGCTCTGGAGTGGGCTATTGTTCAGTGCTTTGAAAATAATTTTGTGTTCTGTTTCCAATAAATAATAAATCAAGGGGAACCAGAATAGCAACAGTGTGTGTGTGATCCTACGCTGGTTTTGGATCCTGGTCTTTCAGAGCTGGCTTTTGATGTAGTGTCGTTCAGGTGGGTATCTACACTGAGGGCATCCTGCAGCTTACATCCCCTAGGAAAAATGAGATCTGATTGCCTTTTAAAGAGAGAAAAAAAGTGTTAGGAGAAGAATTTTATTCATCAGCCTTCATTCTTGCTGTAACTGTTATTTATGAAAAACAATAAAATCAAAACCCAATAATGGTTTTAAAAATGGAGAGAAATTCAACCCTAGGCTAAGCAGAGGTTTCATTTATTTTCTGTAGGTGGTAAATTCTATGACTTCCCAATATCCAGGTCAGGAGGACTAAAATAAGTAACTGTCTCATGTGATAAGCTGATAGTTTTTCTTTAGGAGCTCATTTTTAAAGCCAATGCTATTTTAAAGCTAATTATAAGTTTACTTGTACTTCTTGAAAAATGTATCCTATATTTAAGGAAAGAAGTCTAATCGTGAGGAGAAGGTGTCATATTTTTCAGGCATAGCAGGTTGAATTCTTTGTGTAAATTTCAACCTTGGTTATTCAGCAGAAGCTAGGTCCACCAAAATACCCCAGGCAACCAATACTCAGCCCAAACTATTAGGTTCTCTATGTGCAAAGCTGTATGAGGACCAGCTAATTTTATTACTGATAGCGCAAGGCTGTGCAAAGGAATTAAAGAAATTTGTGTGCCATGCTTCAACTAAACCCACACTGGAAGAAAGAAGCAGGGATCTAATCCTGCTCTCCTTGAAGAGCATTTCCTATTCCCCACAACTGAAGACAGAGCATTTGGCTAAATTGGCCACTGGTCTGATTCAGTAAGGCATTTCTTTCCTCCCTCAAACTGCAGTTTTCAGGAAAACTGACTTTAGCAAGAGAGGTGCCTAATTAAAAGTCTCACGTCCATTGCTGGTCAGGTGTGGCTTCTCCTGTTGGAGGGCAGGACCGTCACTGGTTGTGGGCTGCAGGCCTTGGCTCCTCTGGCTGCCTGAGGGCGGGCAGTTTCGGAGAAGGAAGGAGCATTGCTATTACACTTAGACAGTCTTTAAGGCAAAGGCTGGAAAAGACTGTTCCTTGGATTCAGGAAAATGCATAGAGACTTCAGTTCCTTTTCCCTTTTCCTCACTCCTTCCTCTTCCGATATGGCCATTCCTGGCCTGACAGTGTTTATAACTGTTTGGTCTTCCAAAACTTTAAATATTAACGAGTCATAGCTTTTCCTCCTTCAGAAGCTTTCCCTTCAGAAACAACTGGCTGCCAAATTTCAGTGTTGACACTGAAACACTATATTGTGGCATGGCAGCATGAGCACTGCAGGCCGTGACCTCTCTGAACACCTTGTGGGCTTTCTCTGTCTCACCAAGTCACCTAATGTAAAGTGAGATACCAGAGCTTAACTCTCCAGCAACAAATGCACAGATTAAACTGCAGGAGAGGTGCTGAAGAATGCTGTTTTTTATTATAATTGAGGTGGGAGACAACACATTTACCAAACTTCTGAAAAGGTCTCTTGCTGCAATTTATATGACATTTTGCAAAGCCTAAATTAAGAAATCATCAACACCTGGCAGTTGTGTTCTGCATCAGGGATGGTGCAGGGCTCTTTTTGGATCTCAGTAGGAGTGGTTCAACCACTAATGGTTTAATAAGGTAACTGCTTTAGTAAGACAGAATAGGGAATATCGATAGCAAGTAAATCTTGCATCTTAGCATTTTAGAATTCACTAAAGAATTACCAACCTAACAAAAAAAGGTATCACTTTATCTCTCATTTTCCATCCTCAAGACAGAAACCTGAATGCTTAAAATATGACACAGTAACTTTAAGATTAATAGTATCTTTAAACTGCTGTCCCTCTGGAGCAGTTTAGCTTAACTAACATTGTTATTTCTGTTTGAACTCTGTCACTGGGTGAACTACATCAGTTTGATAATACACTCACATGATTAAGAAATTTGGCAGCTAGTCTCTGTCTTGGTTCATTGATTCTTGGTGTTTTTGTTTGTTTGCTTTTGCCTGGAAGTTCTAAAGATGCAGAAGGCGTCTAGAATTGTAGTTAACACTGAAGTCCCAACAGGGCAATGTGTCTTCTTCCACACAGCAAAGTAGGGTCTGGATACCCAGTTCAGCAGGGAGTATGTAGCACTCATGGGCACTGACAGACCAGCTGTTTTTAGTCTGTTTCACAGCATTTTTGTACACATTATACATACAAGAGGTATATAATCCATTTTTCTTAGAATGTAAGAAAATAGCAGAATACAGGCTGCTCCTGCCAAAGCCACTCCAAATGATCAGTTTTCCTTTCTTCTTTCCTTTTTTGCAAATTGTGCTGATGCCTAACTTTGAACTCAAAATTTTGCAGTACAGCTATACAAAAGCATTATTGTAGTTGCCGACCACGTATAACACTCATGATACTCATGAATTTAATTGTGATTGTCTTTCATTTCCCTTGAAAGATTGTTCTTTGCTCAAAAAGTTCAACAAAGTTCCCCTTGAGTCCCGTGCCTTTATCTTTCAGATGATTCTAGATGCTTGTCATATTCCCCCTAGACATTACTGAGATCCACTGGTTATTTAGTTATTTTAATCTTTCCTGCTGAATTTCTCTGTTTGGCCCATATGGAGATGGACTATTATTTCAGCAGTCTGAAAGGAATATATACAGTGAAATAATTTTCCTTCAGTGATAACAATTATAATTTGCTGCTGGCAACTTTATATTTACACATCTATCTTCCTATACATTAACATGCAATTGAAATGATTCACATGCTTTTGTATGACTGAGTTACTTCGTAATTTCTTTTTCAGTGTCACACAAACTATATTCCTGTTTGTGGATCAAATGGAGACACTTACCAAAATGAATGCTTCCTCAGGAGAGCTGCTTGCAAGCATCAGAAGGAGATAACGATGGTATCGAGGGGACCCTGCTACTCTGGTATGTAGAACATTCTTTGTCACTAATGAATGATGGTATATGGTCAGCTCTTTTGTTTTTCCCATAAATCTAGAGATTTTCATTTCCATGCTTTTTGTTGAGTGAAATTACATGCAAACCACAAGTCCTCTTTAACAATGAAATATAGAGAAGAAAGCTGATATACTTTCTGATATTCTAACAGGTTAATAAATGAACACTGAAACTAGAAGTACTTTATCTAGAAAATGCTATGTGAATGCTTCTGATGTATGTATCGGGGAGCCTTGATATTCATTCAAAAGGCTTACAATGGAATTGGACAGATTCCAGATTATTCGAGTCTTTAGGATGTACATTTTTTTGGATGTACAGAATTAGTGTGATATCCAAAAGGGAATTCTGATCATCCTGGCTACCACTATACTTGTAACCAAACCATCATCTTTATTAATTGCACATTGGTCATTACCTTGAAGATATGCATAACTCTTACAAAATCATTGTACCTCACATTTCTAGTGGACTGGTCTTTCTATGTATATAAAACAGGTTTTCCAATGCTTGAAATACACAGGACAAATTTTGTTCCTGTCTTGAATGTTGCAACATGCTCTTGGACATAGAAGCTTTAGGTACCAGAGGTCTTTTGAACCTCTGATGAGATTTCAAAGCTGGTGAGACCAAACAGATGGCTGGCTGTCCAGAATTAACCTATATGGCTTAGCAACATCAACAGCTGCATACTTTCATACATATATAACACAGAAACAAACAAACAAAAGCTTGTGGGACATCTCTCATCTTACTAGTAGTGACTAGGTTACATCTACATGGTAGCACAAAGCACGGCTATGGATCGGGTGTACACTCCTGCCTAGCTTTGCATTGGCAAGTCTAGTTACCAATGACAATTTAGAGACAGCAGCCTTGAACTTACTGGTATCTGCAACATCTATCTGGAAACTACGGGAGATATTTAGGCAGTTTACTTAGGCCAAGTTCATTGCTACTGTTCTATTGCTGGTCTTATAGATGGCTTGTTTAAATGCAGGGTGGCTGTGTTTTCATAAGCTGCTCTAATGCCTTCATCCGCAGCACAGCCCTATACTGAGATGTGGTTTTATTTAGTAAGGTCCAAAATGATCTATAGCATCTCGTGCCTGGCTGAGCTACAGATGAATCTTCCAGCAGACCACAGGAAAATAACTGAATGTTACCTTCTTTCTCAATCTCCCACCTGTAAATTATCACCCGAAGACATAGAAATAGCAAAAAAAAATATATAATCCATTAACATTTTGGAGCATTCATGTATTCCGCTAACAACATCCAAGCAGTATGTGGATTTGTTGTTTTTTTTTTTAATTTATATGCACTCAGCTCTATTTACTAAGAAAGACATTTTGAAATGAAAAATTTGTTCTTCTCGGCTTCAGATTGCTGGCAGCTAATTACAACATTACTCAGCTAATCTGAGAGATTTTTTTTGTTAGCCTTTCTCTCCTTTTTTCTTATGTCCCACATCAAACTCAGGAAATGCAGTGCGATTTTTAGCACTTAGCGTAATACATCAAGATGTGCTGAGACACAATTGAGCGGAAAGTACTGAAAACATTTCTGAAACAAGGGGTGCCATTTGGGTTTTGTGCTGCACTTACAGTGGCCCAGTCAGTGGAGCTCTGTCAGCTCCTCGAGTGTCTGGTACACTCTGATTGATCTGAGAAAATGGGATCATAAAAGCCATCCTCTGGAACCAGCCTATTCCCTGCTGGTGATAATAGGTCATTGTGGAGTCAATGTATTTGTACTCTTGATCTGTAGCACATCTCTCTCTCTCTCTCTCTCTCTAGATATATATATATATATATATGTATATATACGTTAGGATAAAATGCCTGAATGGAAAAATCCTTTGTAGGTTCACATTAATTTTCACACGGTGCCTCAGAATTTGCCGTGAAAATCCTTCTGTTTGGGGATATCTTTGGGAGCCAAGCAGAGACTCACTCTTTTCTATCAGAACCTGCTTTTCAAAGCAAAGGCCTGCTTTATCCTGGAGGGATGCACACAAGACAACAGGAAGGAATTCCCCCAGTGGCTATGTAAGAGCTATTTCATTTTCAGTACGTGAGAGCTCTGAAGCTCATACAAGAATGAAAATCTTCCCGTTTGCTGGGGTCTGCTACCTTCTGAAGATACAGCACTGGAACACAGTACACTGAATGATTTAGTCAGATGTATTTCTTGACAGGTAACACTGTGAATAATTTTTCACGGTCATGGGTGATTTAACAGCTTATTTATATATTTATTTCCTTTGTCTAAGAGCCATCAGAGTGGCAAGATCCTAAAATAAGCATCATTAAAAAAAAAGGAAGGAAATGATAGGTGCTTTAGGAATGAATAAAATGCAGGTTTTGACTTTAAAATGACATTGTAGAGAATTATAAGAGAATGTATGACTGAAGCTTTGGGGACTGCACATAGGAGTCTCAACATCTGAAAAGCCCATTTTTCTATGTAGGGATGTGGGTTTTTTTTCCCAAATATCTGGTTTTACAAAGACTTTTATATGCCTAACCACCCCTGGCAGAAGTTATGGATGATGAGGGTCCATGGGTTTTAGCCAGTACATGTAGCCTCCCATTGCAGAATACAGAGATACTGAAAAAATGAGTGAAATGCAGCTTTAGCGCTCTCTTTGCTTAATACCTAAATATATCTTAAAGCAGCCTTAAGCTAGCTAAAAGTCAAGCAAATTAACCTGCATTCATAAACCTGCTATGTGAGCCTTCTCCTAGAAAAAGCTGAATGGCTGATTGTGAGATTGTGTTGTGAACTAGAACACAGCACAAGCTCAGCTTTCTCCTTTTTGTTTTCCAGAGAAGCTGTGGGTGCCCCATCCCTGAAGACGCTCAAGGCCAGGTTGGATGGGGCCCTGGACAGCTGAGCTGGTGATTCTGTGATTATTTATTTCTCTCTGATCAGTTTCCCATTTGCAGTTCAGCCCACAGACAAATGCAGGGATGGGAACACCCAGCATGGGGAGGTGGCAAGGCCTATGCCAGGACTGCTGCCATCTCAAAGCATCAGCCATCTAGCTGCTGACATGAGGTCTTAATCAGCTCATAGAGGATGGTGTTAGACTGACATTGGTTATGCCACCTGAGGTTATCCCAAACTGGCCTACTAGAGTAGGGTTAGGAAGTCAGGGAGAGAAGCAGTCAGGGTGCTCACAGCACAGAGAAGGACCATCATCTAGTCCCTTGATTTCTTCTGCCTCCTTCTGATGGTGAATTTATTGCTTGGTTTAAAATAAATTAATTTAGTGAATACAAAATACTCCTGTGTGATTTATTCCCAACAATGTGTGTTCCTGTTAGCCAGTACACAAAGCCAGCATTTTGACTGCTGTCGATTTTACATTATATACACATGAAAATGAAACCACACAGTGATGCAGTCCTTGACATACCACATTTTCAGGGTACACATACAGGATACTGTATGGGTTTGGAAGGCACAGTCAATTGCTTTCTGTGTTGGGATTTCTAAAGTTAAAAACTCAGTTATTTGCAGATATTATGGCTCTGTTAGATTTAAGGAGTGATTCTCTTAGAAGTGGCTTCAACTTCACATTCTTCAGTCTGAAGTAATCAAACTCTTACTCTGAATTTTATTCATTTATTTATTGGTGGGAAGCTTAAAATGAAGCATAATTAGATGTAGTGTTGTCTTGAAAAGAAATATAATAAGTTCAGTTTAATCCTTTTGAGGGAGATGTGGAAGAAACGCAAGGCAGCTCACTTCTAGATTCAGAAAGTAGGAAAATAACTCTTGATGCTTTTACAACAAAGCTGTAACAAACCTGAAAACCTGCTATAAAAACATGTGTGCATTTTGCCAGCTGACTGAGACACTCAGTCC
The DNA here is from genome assembly GCA_024606505.1 of Aquila spilogaster. Taxonomy (NCBI): domain Eukaryota; kingdom Metazoa; phylum Chordata; class Aves; order Accipitriformes; family Accipitridae; genus Aquila; species Aquila spilogaster. Next base: position 72,527 of record JANHGO010000331.1, read on the forward strand.
TAGCTTCAGTGCCATGCAGGAGCTTTCCTGTCCAGCCTGCAAGGAGAGTCGGTGACAGCACAGCATCACTATCTGTCGTTGGGAAGGAAATGGTTTGGAAGCGAAGAACAAGACTTAAACAGACAAACTACGTCAACACGTGCCAGAATTTAATATCCTGAACTTTTTTGGCATGCCACAATTTATCAGGAATGGCTACCAGAATCAAATGATAGCAAACACTTTTCCCCAGAAGACATCAAGATAAACCAGCATTGCCTATGTGCAGCCTGGCAAGGCACAGGTTAATAGCCTCTCTCCAGCAGCAGGGTGGGGGCCTTGCAGCTGCTGGCAATTAGACTTGTCAGCATTCCTTCCCAAAAGCTGCTGCTGATCTCAAAACCAGGGGTAATTGCTAGCAGAAGCCCTGCTCCTGGAGATGGGAGCTCTGTGGGAGCAGGTCTGAGCTGCTGGATGTGTGGGGTGGCTGAACTGACACCCAGCTCAGCAAATGTGGGACTTTGGGGTGGCACTGTGTTGGGTTTTACTCTGTCTGGCAGCTTTAAGCAGGCTATGATGGTTTCAGAAGTCTTCTGAAATGCTGGCCCTTAGACTGCAGCCTGGGGACTTAACTGATCTGCTGCTGGAGGAGTATCCCCTTTGCTTTGTGGGTGGGGATGCTCATAGAATCGTAGAATGGCCTGGGTTGAAAAAGGACCTCAAAGATCATCTAGTTTCAACCCCTCTGCCATGGGCAGGGTCACTAACCACTAGATCAGGCAGCCCAGAGCCACATCCAGCCTTGAATGCTCTTATCTTATGGTAAGTTCTTGATGATTTCACCTGCCCTTTACTCAGAGGCACTCCTGTGAAACCAGGGTTAAACTGCAGTAATCTTGCCCTGTCCCTCCTGAGCTGCTTGTCACTCAGGTCTGTATCGGCCTGGAAAGCCAGACTGCGTGCTGCCAGCTAACAGGGAACTGTGGTGGAAAGAGCAGTTGCCCTTTCCCAGTTTGGCTTAATAGGATGAGTAATTGACAGCAATTGAATAAAATAGTTGACATTATTTGGGATTTGTGCAGTGAAGTTCTGGGAATGCTGGTATCAAAAGACCAAGATCTGCTTAGTGCAAGGAAGTGGCGCGTGCTGTTTTTGTACTAAAAAAAACCAACATACACCATCCACCTAACACCCAGCTATATCCCAGAAGCTTTAGGGAAAAATCCAGGACTTGGGTATTAAGGGTATAATAACTCCTGAGTGCCAAAGTTCAGATATTGGAAATCCCTTCTCAGCAGTCAGCTAATCCTTGCGGTACCCAAATTCCACAAATACATGAGATTTTTGCTTCTTTTCCTGGAGAATGGCATACAGTTCTACCTCTGATGTGTCAAGCAGTATTTAGTTCTGCCCATGACACAATAGCCACTGACCTATTTCTTACACAGACCTCAAAAAGGTGCCAACTTTTGGCACTTCTCTGCATACTCTTGAGCAAGCAGGATTTGGTAGGTTTGCTCTGGAGGCACTGCTGGACCATGTGGATCAGTGGGGGGGATCTGCTTCTTCTAAAGCTGTCAGCAGATCATTGGTGCTCCTGTTTGTGCAGAGCTGTTTGGAGCACGTGCCAAAAAACAAGGAAGAAACCGGTTCAGTTTTCATGCTAGTTGGAGTTAAAAGCTGGTCCCACTGGGAATGTCTCTAATTACTGAGCTGAGGCTGGTGGGGTGGTGCTTCTGCCCAGCTTCCTTGCTTGTTTAAGTGTCCTTCCTGCCAGGTCCTGCAGCATGGATTTGGAAATCCTGCATTGTTTGCGGGCCTGAAAAGAGCAGGGCTGCCTATCTGAGTACACATGCAGAAAATGCTACTTTTAAAACCAGCAGCTGCGTGGGAGAACCTAGCTGAGGTTCAGCAATACATAGGAACGCCAGCTTGGTTTAGCCCGCTGGACACAGGCTTGCTAACACAGCACCCAGCTCAGGGAGAAGCACTCAAAAATGATGCCAAACGTTATACAAGATACCACTTTTTTCTTACTGTAATGATATCTTGAGATCTGTAAGGCCAGCAAATTAAGAACGTATCCATCCCTTTCCTAGGATGCTCTGCACAGAGTTGCCTGCAGACTTCCTGCAGGTCAGCCCAACGATGCTGAGCATCACCTCTGTCACTTACGTGGCTCTCCTGGTTCCTTGCCTCAGGCTGCATGTGTGCTGGAGAGGAAGAGCCAAGAACGTAAGCGTGGAGCAATTCAGGTTCCTCTGAGGCACTTTAGCTTTTGGATTTTAAGAATTGCACACTGAGCTTTCTCGTGTTTGTAGGTCAGCATCCTCTCCTCTAAAACAGCTTAGGACACAATTTCACCACTTCAAAGAAACATATGTACTTACATTATACAGGTAAATTACACTCCTTCAAATTTCTTAATGAAGCAATAACACATCATAAAGCATTTTTTTCAGCAATTCAACACTTACATTTTATATAGGATTGTCTGCTTTGTATGTAAAGTGGGTCACTACGGGTGGAACAAGAGTCCTTCTGTTTTTGCGTTTATTTCTGTAAGGCACTAAGCACAGTCTGTTAGGCACAGAATAGTGGTAGAGGAGGAAAGAAAGGGAAATTTAGGCTAGGGAAAAGAGAAATCTCTCTTGCTGATACTCCGTGTGACAGGAGATTATTTTTAATGTGCAAAGTGACCCAGTAACGTGGAATTTCTCACTTTCCTCCACGCATTAGAGGGAATTATTCTTAGAAAGATAACTGCTTAAAGAAGAGGTGGGGGGAGAACTGAAGAAATGTAGGCTTGGCTCTTCCTCTGATGTGAGCAATGAGCTCGTAGGTGGGAGTACAACCCCCCCTCCTCTCTCTGCTCTCCTTGTTCTTTTGGATTTGTGGGAGTGCATTCAGCTACCTCCTCTGCCATCAGACTGGGCATGAAAGGAGGGGTGTGGGATGAGCGCTGCATGTGCTCTGCAGCTCTCCTCATCTTCCAGAGAGGCTGAGCTAACTGGGGAGAGGAGCAATTTGCTGGCAGTGATTGCCATCCCAGCCTCTCCTCTCACCTCCCTCGAGCAAGAAAGACCGAGGGAGATCTGTGACTCCAAAGAGCTTGTCTTCACAGCAGCACCAGCTGAAGACAGCGGGATGCACATCCCTGTGCCCTCACCAGTCCCAGAGTGCTCTGAAAAGGAGCGAGCTGGCCTGGGGTGGTGAGGAGGTACTCAAACTGTTAATGCAGAGGGGATGCAGCTACACGAAGTCACTCGTCTGATGCTAATCCAGTCAGCCTAATGCCAATTAAATAATTATGCTGTTAGAGCATCCTTACACAAAGTGATTAGCTCACTTGAGAGGAGCTATTTTATAGATAGGTGACCTAAACCAACTTTACCTTGAGGATCAGTTGCTTCTGCAGCCAAGTGGTTGATGCATTACTCCTTTGTGTGCCAGTCCCAGGGCTAGAGGGCTGAGGGTAAACCTACTTTCCTTCATAAACAGATTCAAAAAAATGAGGCTGCGTGCTCTTCATCTGTTTTAGGTTTAACAACTCTGAAACTATCACAGTTGAAAAAAGGCTAAGAAAGCTGTTCGGTACCAAACATTGCTGTCCTTTGAATAAAAACTGTCCTGACACAATAGGCCATGACCAACCCTATGAGAGGATGCCAGCCTTTATGCGAGATGTTTGTTTTTCCAGCTGGCTCTTGAAATGTAACACCTGCACGATGTTTTACGGTGACAAGTTGCTAACAAACGGCTGCTCCTGGAGCAATATTTTCATTTGCTTTCTTTTTTTTTTTTTTTTTCCTCTCCCCTTCTGCTTCCTTTTCAGATAACGGCTCTGGGTCAGGAGAAGGAGGTGAGTACCAAACCCTGGTTACACATGCTCTCATTCTTTCTTTTAGCATACGTGTATCTGTGTCTGCTTTATGAGAGGCACTGCTGTGCCTCAGGAATTAAGGAAAAGGTATAACAACTTAAAAATAAGCTTGCATGCTGTGTTCTGAGCATCTCAGAACGGTCTCTCTGCAGAAATAGTTTGTAGTGTGCATTTGACTAATGTCGTTCTTTCGGATGTGACCTACATCATTTTTCATTTGTTTCATGCATGCTGAAATGGTATTGCCAGCGATGTAGTGTGCTATTTAGATCTCTACTAAACCATTGTATTTCACCTTTATTTCACTCTTGAAAATGTCTGTTCACAATAAATTTGTTTTCTCGCATTCATTTCCTCAGTGGCTGCAATGTCAATTTCTCACTTTATCTTTGGCAAACACATCGCCTAAGATATATAAAGATTACTGTATGATATGTTTTTAACGAATATTTTAAATGTTCCTGTTCAAAGCTGTGTATTCGAAGAAGGCAAGTAGCACAGCAGGTACTAATGGAAGCGTCCCTGTCTTTAAGCACATCTTAACCTTCTTCCAATGATTAAAAAAAAACATAATTTTATTTAATTCTGTCTCTGATGCTAGAAGCAAGAATACATGTAGAATGAAAAACATAAGATATAGGTACAGACACAGGAAAGCTATTTTGCTTTTGAGTTTTGTTTGTATTAAGTGTTGCAGTGAGTACTGATGGAGTGTATACAAGTCACTGTGTTTGACACCTTGGTTTAAGTGCTCGTTACCCAAACAAAATATTCCCTCAAACCTCTCAGGGACCTTAGGTTTTCATATCTGTTTCCTAACGGCCCGTATGATTGGCAAGGGGCTGCATGATGCCTGCTTTCACCACATCAGCTCTGCGCAGCCCAGACACAGGCAGATGGGCAGCATGTGGGGCCGAACCCAAGCCCAGTTGCTTCCATGAGAAATGCAGTAAGTAGTGCTCACTAAGGCTGTCTGAAGAGTTATTTCACCAGCTCACATGAGGTGCTTTCTCCAAGGACATGACGCTGAGTTGCCTTCACCTTTCTAACACAGTTTGAAGTATTGGGACCAATTTCCTGCTCAAGCACTGCCTCTTGTTACCTGCACTGGTGACTCTTCTGATGCTTTTCTGAGCTTGCAACCCACTCCATCCCCAGCTCTGTCTGCTTCCCACTTCGCTACCCAGCTTGTTATTCCCTGCAGCTGCTCCTGCAAGCCAAGAGTTGCTTGTCTCAGTACTACAGTGCACTTCTTAGAGGAGACAGATGACAGTAATTTAGCCCAAGTCTGACTTTTATTTTTGCTACAGTTTTTAGAGATGCTTGAATGCTGTTGGGAATTCTTATAGTGTTTCCCCAGTCAGATACAAAAATCTCTGTTAAAGTCCCCTGTAAATTTTACTGTGCTGGTCTGGAATAGATGACTGACAGATGCAGGGATTCTTTGGTAATTTTATGAACGGTTTGAAGAAAAGTAGGACGGAACATGCTGCCTTTTGTTGGCTAAGATGCTCAGTGATGAGATGAAAGATACGAGTTCAAATACATTTGTTATTCGGTTTGGGGCAGGAGACTGAACCCACAGTCTCTTGGTAAGAGAGTCCCAAACTGCATCTCCCTTGGCCTCTGTTGTTGTAGCTGCTCTCAGTTAAAATATTCATTGAGCCTGGGACAAAGGGAGTGGGAAGAAGGAGACAGCCTGGAGGTTGGAAGAATACGTCTTCATGGAGGCTTTGTTAGCCGAGACTTGAATTTTAATTATTTATGCAAAATAGAATGGAATCAGCTGAAGAGGTTTGGTGGGCTCTTCAGGCTGCCTTGCAGCAGTGGGCAGTGTCTTGTCTTGGGAGTGGAACATGTGGGTTCAGTTCACATCAGGCAGAATGGAAAAAATTCAATCTGAGTCCCTTCATCCCATGTGAATAACTACACTGTTTGGGTGTTCTATGAAAAAGGGGCAGCGTACCCTCTGTCCCTGCCCCCTCCAGCAGTTTTGTGACGTTAGCCCCTCCCTTACCTGGCTCTTTTCTCTGTGTCAGCTGAAGTGTCCTCACTTTTGTCTAGTATGAAAAACATCAGGTGGTGTTCTTAATTTTAGGCAGAAAAGTATTTTAAATCACAAGAAACTGTAATTCCTACATGCCGTGGTTTTTTGTTGTTGTTGTTTTTGTTGTTGTTGTTGTTTATTTTCTTTTGTTTTGCTTTTCTTTAGGCATGTGTAGTGCCTAAAGTGTAGTGTTCCCATGGTAGTGGGAAGAGTATAAGCTGCTAAGCCGTATAGGGATAGGGTCAGGAAAGCCAAGGCCCAGCTTGAACTGAACTTGGCTAGGGATGCCAAGAACAAGAAAGGCTTCTACAGTTATGTCAACCAGAAAAGAGAAGTCCTGGAGGGCGTAGCCCTCCTAGTGAGTGACATAGGCAGGCTGGTAACAACAGATAAGGAGAAGATTGAGGTACTTAACAACTTTTTTGCCTCAGACTTTCCTGATAAATGCTCACCACACAGCCCTCAAATGTTTGCACTGGTAGGAGGGGATCGGGGAAGCAACATCCCTCCCACTGTAAGCGAAGATCAGGTTCCTGACCACCTGAGGAACCTGAACATCCATAAGTCTATGGGTCCTGATGAGATGTATCCCAGAGTCCTGAGGGAACTGGCTGATGTGGTTGCCAAGCCGCTTTCTATGTTACTTGAGAAGTTGTGGCAATCAGGTGAGGTCCCTGGTGACTGGAAAAAAGGTAACATCATACCCATTTTTAAAAAGGGCAAAAAGGATGACCCTGGGAACTACCTACCTGTCAGCCCCACCTCTGTGCCAGGGAAGATCACGGAGCAGATCCTCCTGGAAGCTCTGCTAAGGCACATGAAAGGCAGGGAGGTGATACGGGAGAAGGGTGAATTCTGCTTGACCAACCTAGTGACCTTCTGTGCTAGCATCACTGCATCAATGGACAAGGGAAGAGCCACTGATGTCGTCTGTCCTGACTTCACTAAGGCCTTTGACACAGTACTCCACAACATCCTTCTCTCCAAACTGGAAAGATATGGATTTGATAGGTGGACTGTTCGATGGACAAAGAACTGGCTGAAGGATCGAGTCCAGAGAGTGGTGATCAATGGCTCAATGTCTGGGTGGAGATTGGTGACAAGTGGTGTCCCCCAGGCATTGGTTCTGTGGCTGATACTCTTTAAAGTCTTTATCAGTGACATCGACAGGGATTGAGTGCACTCTCGGCAAGTTTGCTGATGACACCAAGCCGTGGAGTGCGATCAACACACCAGAGGGATGGGATGTCATCCAGAGGGACCTAGACAGGCTTGAGCAGTGGGCCCAGGTGATCCTCGTGAGGTTCAACAAATCAAAGTGCAAGATCTTGCACCTGAGTCAAGGCAACCCCCATTACCAATACAAGCTGGAGGATGAAAGGATTGAGCACAGCCCTGCCAAAAAAGACCTGGGGGTACAGGTGGATAAAAAGCTGGGCATGAGCAAGCAATGTGCCCTCGCAGCCCAGAAAGCCAACTGTATCCTGGGCTGCATCAAAAGAAATGAGCCAGCAGGTTAAGGGAGGTGATCCTGCCCCTCTGCTCTGCGCTGGTGTGACCCCACCTGGAGAACTGCATCCAGATGTGGAGTCCTCAGCACAGGAGAGACATGGACCTGTTGGAGCACATCCAGAGAAGGGCCACAAAAATAACCCATGGAATGGAAGACCTCTCCTATGAGAACAGGCTAAGAGAGCTGGGACTGTTCAGCCTGGAGAAGAGAAGGCTGCGAGGTGACCTGATAGCAGCCTTTCGGTATCTAATGGAGAGCTACAGGAAAGAAGGGGACAGACTCTTTAGCAGGGTCTGTGGTGACAGAACAAGGGGAAATGGTTTCAAACTCAAAGAGGGTAGATATAGGTTAGATATAAGGAAAAAGTCTTTTACAGTGAGAGTGATAAGGCACTGGAACACTAGTGATGTAGATACTGGAACGTGTTGTCTACTGATGTGGTTGATGCCCCATTCCTGGGGAATTTCAAGGCGAGGTTGGATAAGGCCCTGGGCAACAACCTAGCTGTGGTGTCTCTGTTGGTCGCAGGGGAGTTGGGCTAAATGGCCTTCAGAGGTCCCTTCCAACTGTAAGGATTCTGTGATTCTATGATTCTCTTTATGATGCAATGAACTATTGCTGCCCCAGTCTCCCCTTGTCACTGAACTGGGTGTACTGCCTCTGCAGGACACTTGCCTTGTCTTCTCTGCATTGAAACGTTTTCTGTGTCTGGGAGTAATCCTTCAAAGAATGGAACTCACTGTTGTTTTGATTTCCGAACTCTGCTCTGGCCAAAAAAAAGTCAAGATTGTTGTACTCAGAATGTTTTCATATCTGGAAGTGTTTTTATTCCATTATTCATGTAACTGTAAAAATGTTAGAAGGAGATATTAAAAACGTCAATGAAGTATTACAAGCTAAGGAAATTTAGAATTAAAACAAACTTTTCAAAGACTGCTGAACCAGTTGAGGTTGAAAGAGCATTGTTTGGGATCCCAACAAGAGAAAGTCCAGCTAAAGGACTGACAGGAGCACAGCACAGCTCCTTCCTGGCACAGCCCTCCCAGTTTTCGTCCAAAGGAAACTGGGGCATGCTGAGATTCAATAATCACCCCGTTCTTACAGTTTCATAGTGGACGCTTGGCTGAGGGTGCACGAGTAGGGAGCAAGTTCAGGAGTTTATGTGCCCTGCTGGGTGCAGATGCTGCTTGTGAGAAGCAGTGTAAGTGGGAAAATGCAAGGGTAAGAGAATGGGATCCTGTGAGTGAGTGAACATAATTGTTTAGAAATTTCTGTTTTCTTCTTAGGATTTACATTTCCAGATGCTAATCACAGAATCAGTATTTGCTGTGTTTCTTAAACACGCAATTAGTGGGATTGTGCATGCACCAGTGATGCTGGCACGCACCAAATGGATGAGTGCAGCTGCTTGTACATGTTCAGGAAGCATTATCATTACTGTGCGGGAGATGTACTGTTTGCTGGTAGATTTTTAAATCTGAAAGAAAGTACTGGGAAGGGATCTATTGCTATAGATCTGCTGGTGACAGTCTGCACTGCTTAAATTAGCTGTGTGCCTCCTGTGCAGCTGAGATTTGTGCGAGTAGTTCACATTGTTCTGTTTCGTTTTCCAGTTGCTCTGCAAGCTCATTAATGATTCTGAAACCTGACTTCATGCAGAATTTCCCCCTTGCTCCAAAGCTGAATGATGCTGAATGCATTCATTTTAATGTGAAAAAAGTGCATTTGGAATTGATTTGAAAAAAAGAAAAAGGGAAAAAAAAACCTTCTTCCTCAAAGATCACGTAGACAAAATCTTGCCTTAGAAGTTGTTATGTGACACAAAGATGCTAAAAATTGTGAAACTACTGATCCACGTTCTCTCCCAAATCATATTTACTGTTACAAAGACAGGAGATTTCAGTAAAAGAATTAGGAGTGGGAGTATTTAAGTACAATTGAATGAAAGACTCACTTCTAAGGGTGACACAATTGTCTAGTTACCCTCTGACTTTTTCAATAAGTGATGTCCATTTCCTGTGCTCCGTTGGCATAGTATTCATAAAGAAAGAATCGCAATTAAAATCACCCATTTTGCTCAGTCCAGAAATCTGAACCTTCAATTGGCATAATAAAAAATATGGTTGTGAAACCAAGCTGTTGATTACTTGTGGCAATGAGTATCCTGATGTCACTTCTAAGGAGAGTATGGATTGTTAATTCAGAAATTAGAGAAATTTCAAAAATCTCATTGTTTTACCATTATGTTTCACCCCTAGAGAAAACAGCATCAGAGAGTGGGATTCAGCCCTAAAAATATTGCTTAACTGAGGTCACAGCTGATAACTGTGGGATGCTAAGACATGAGCTATAATCTTACATGAATTATTCTGCAATGTCCATGGTCTGAAGAATACACTCATAAAAATGACTCCTGATCCACTTTCTTTAATGTGTGATTTGTTACTGTTTGAGGAAGAGCTGGTGAAAGAGAAGTCAGTCTCAGATTCATGTTCACCTCTGCCAGTAGTACATTGTAACACTATTTGGCCTGTTGGATGTAGTTCCAAAACTGATAGATCAGGGCACAAAAACTGATGAACACAAACTGTCATGCGTGCATAAAGGAGACAGATTGCTTGCTCACATGCTATGTTTTCTTTTTACCAATATGATTTTTCCTTTTAAAATTTTTATTATTGTTGGAACCTGCTGTGTTCTCCCAATGAAAAGAACTGTCTTGACCCAGTAAAGCAGCCTTAGGAAGAATAACTTGGGTAGGCTTCATAGAATCACAGAATGGCTTTGGTTGGAAAGGACTGTAAAGACTATTTGGCTCCAACCCCATGCCATGGGCAGGGCTGCCCCCCACCAGATCAGCTGCCCAGGACCCCATCCAACCTGGCCTTGAGCGCCTCCAGGGATGGGGCATCCACAACCTCTCTGGTCAGCCTGTGCCAGCACTTCAGTGAAAAACTTCCCCGACATCTAATCTAAATCTTCCTTCCTTTAGTTTAAAACCATTCTCCCTTGTCCTATCTCTATCTACCCATGTAAAAAGTTCATTTCCCTCCTGTCCCTCCTGTTTATAATCTCCCTTTAAATATCGGAAGACCACAGTGAAGTCTCCGTGCAGCCTTCTCTTCTCCAGGCTGAACAAGCCCAGCTCCCTCAACCTTTCTTCATAGGAGAGGCGTTCCAGCCCTCAGAGCATCTCTGTGGCCCTAATCTGGTCCCTCTCCAAAAGCTCGACATCTTTCTTATGTTGGGAGCCCTAGATCTGGATCCAATACTCCAGACGGGGCCTCACAAGGGCAGAGTAGAAGGGGACAATCACCTCCCCAGGCAAGCCCTGCAGGCCACCCCTCTTATGGTGCAGCCCAGGATACGTGAATGTGACTAAGGGTGGGCCTTTCCAATGTTTTCTTCAAAGTAATCTGTATGTCAAAATATTTTTTTTTCCTTAGTTGCACAACTTCGTACTGGAGGAGTGTATAGAGGAAGTCATCTTAGTGATCTTTATGCACAGAGCTGGCAGCCAGAGCTCTTAGCCAGGCAGAAGCCCTGTGGTTTAGCTGAAGTGACTGGAGTGTTCAGAAGTCATCAGACTTGTTTTAATTCATCATTCTGCCAATATTCTAAAAAGATCTCACTTCTGCACTGCCCAAGTAGTAGTGAGACAACTGCAAATTCTACCAGCAACTCTAAATTCTGCTCAGACTTAGCTTCACTTGTTACCTTTTTAGGAGAAGTAATGTCCCACTGATTCTGAAAGGAAAGCTTTCTGAAGTCAAAGCTGGTTCCTTTCTTTTTTTCTTTTCTTTTTTTTTTTTTGGACAAAGATAATCTGCTTTCATCTGGCAGTAGTCCTTATTTGAAAGGCTTTCCTTTGGTAGTACTTTCCATCTGGCATGCAGACGTAGTGCAATAAGTTTTGAAGGAGAACCGTATTCCTTCTGAGTCCCAGGTGCTGTCTTCGGCTAAATGCGAACTTCTGAGCAGTTCCTTCTGTCTCCTCCAAGTAAAGGCTCTTCTCCCTCTTGCTCCATTTTCCCCTTAGTTTCTCGATTTGATACAGGCAGCGAGTGCTGGTTGTGATATTCACGTAGTGGTCTAGTTAGGCCTTTGTAAGGATGTGCTGAAAATTGTTAGCATGTGTTATGTATGGCACCACACGTTTAACAAATGTCAATGGCTTTTCAAGTCAGCTTCTTAGAGACACATCAGTGTCCTTGAAGAGACAGGTCCTGTTGATTAGTAAGAGACCTTCAAGGGTAGCATGTCTAACTGTCCTGCTGTGCCCATGACATTAATTTTTTATTCATGTTGTTCAGAGCATATCTGTAACTAAGCAAAATGCACTTTTGATATATATATAAAAAAAAAAGATGTCGTAGTGGTTAGACAGATGGCACCCAATCATTTCAGGCTTTTATGCTAAGGAAATAACATGCTTGCAATACATATAGCTAAGTTAATTATTATTAAAATAATTTGTTTTGAATTTCTAATCCCTCTGAAACCTAATAGGGAAAGTATCTTGTGATGAACGTCTAGCAGATTGCATTTAGTAATTAATAAATTGATATACAGTATGTGCTTTTTAGCAGGCTGCCATCTGTTCCTTCCCCTCACTGGGGACAACACTTATCCAATAATTGTCACACAGTCAGGGTGGTACAAACAGGCACCATTTAGAACCTCAAATATATATTTTTTTAATTTCTGATAATACTACTGATTTATTCTAATGTATTTTAATATGACTGCAGGAGTTTGATGGTGATTAACTCCCTGGATAGGAGGTAACATCACATCTTTTAGGCATATTTCTATAATGGGGAGTGATTTAGAGAGATGTAAGTGCTGATTCCATCACATTGTTTGTCACTGAGTATCACTGTTACTTCCAACAGCTCCATTTATTTCTGAGATCCTATACTCAGTAGGTAAAATGAACACCAAACTAAAACTCGCAAGAATTACAGTAATTTCGCCAAAGGTTCAGCAACATAGAGGCAAAGAGCTTGCATGTTCTGGTGTTGTGTCAGTGAGAACTTGCCCTTAGCAGGGATTTTAGAGGGGTTACTGCTTGTTCACAGTGATGCAGAGATCTGGGGCTCAGAAGGACAGATTCTTCTTGCCTCTTGTGCAGGATGACAGATAGGAAATGAGAGCAGGTTCTTCTTATGCAGCCTTTTAGGGCTCACAGAACTACATTTGGCATCTTTACGAAATTGCAGGACATCTTCCTTGACATCTAATGACTGTCCTGTCCTTTCCATTTTCTATCATCTTCCACTTGTGCATAATTTCTCTAGTGCTTACTCCAAACCTGTTATCTCTTTGGGAGAAAAAGGAGTTTGGCCATATTTGAAGAAAGACAGTGGAGTGAATTGGTATTTATGTTCCCTAACCAGAGGGTCTTGCAGTGAGAGCTGATCCTGCTTTTGCTAGTTTTCCCCACTGTTATCCATAGCATCATTATGCACAGAAGTTAAAATTGCCGAGCATGTAAAATACCTGAGACACAACAAGGGCAGTGGTTGTAGGGAGTCTTGCAATGCATGGCTTTGAGTCATTTGCTTCTGCACATCCTCAAGTTGTGCACACACTATCATTATAATAACCACTTGACAAACATTGCCGTGGCTGGGCTGTGATTAAGATATCAACTTCAAACTCAGCCTATTCAAGCACCTCACTGATAAATAGTCCAGACATCATTTTATTAAATCTGCAATGTCCAGAATGGAATTTCAAAGGCTGGTGTATTTCCTGGAGCACAGCTGCACCATGTTGTCTGTTCTGCACAGCAAAGTGTAGCTCTCTGGAATACCAAGCTAGGCTTTGCTCCTGATCCAGCTGGCAAAAAATGCTTTTGCATAAGAGCCAGCAGTTTGGTCTAGATTGATCAAGACACTGCTTGCCAGAAATTTGGGATAGCTAAAACTAGTTGTTGCACTTGCTTTAAGTGTAAACTTACAGACAAAAGAGCAAGTTTGCACCCTTGTTTTAAATTATGAGAATAATCTCCAGTTTAACTAGTGCATCATAATTGCTGCCCTAAGAATTAATGGAAGACAGGTTAAGTTACTGAACAGTTGAGTGAACAGCCACCCATAATGTGTGATGCTGTGGACTGTAGTTAGAAGAGGAATTTTCAGTGCTACCTGTACCAAGGGGATTAGTATGATTTCAGGAGGCATCTCTACAGGTACAGAATAGGATTTGCTGTGGCCCTTCCTGTTTTTCCCAAATCGTTTTGATTTTAGTTGTCTTCCATGAGGTAGCCCATCAGTAAATAATCTCTGTATTCCACATACAGGTAGGAACTGATTTTCAGGGGATCTTCCCCAAACCTGGGAGTAGTTATTGCATAGATACATGGCTACAGAGCAGCCACAGCTGTCCACAGGCTCCCTCCATTTCGCTATGATCAATGATAAATATATGATAGCAAAGCTGTCTTTCCTGCCCATGCCTGGGGGCAGTCCAAACTTCACCTTGACACAAATCAATACTTCTTCTTCCAACCAGAGGTATTACAATTGTAGGAACACACAAATGAGTTGCCAAGGGAAGCAATTTACTGCTGGCCGGTTCCTCCAGAGCAATTGCTCGTTTGCAGGCTCCTGAGGTAGAGCTGGCCATCTTCTGCAGGGAAATAATGACTTAAGGAGAAGTGTTAGCGGGCAGTACAGCTCAGAGAGACAACTGGGAGTCACAGATTCCACCCTTGTGCCTCATTTCTTTGAAGGACAGAGTATTAATGAGGTGCTGACCTGAAACACTAAAGGAAGCTGAAAAGAGAGGGAAAATGAGCTTTCACTCAACATGAAATTAAGATGTTAAGAGCAGAATTAATCAAGACACCAAAGAAAGCGAGGAGAAGAAATTCTGTAATCATCTATACATCAACATTAGAAGTCTGCATAATAAACAAGAGGAACTTGAATTGCTCATTTAGGAACATATTTTGACCTAATTGGTATTACTGAAACCTGCTGGGAAGATTTGATTGATTGGAATATTAAAATTAATGGCTATAACCTATTTAGGAACAATCAAATATGGAGAAGAAAGGAGAAGGGAGAGGCAATCTGTCAAGAGGTGCATTGCCAATCTGGAGGCACTAGCAGCAAAGCAACTAATGCCTTCAAATATTAATGGGTGAACTTATTTTACCAGCACACAAGTTGGATACAGGAAATATCTGCTACCTATCCAGGCTGAAAAAAACAGTAATTATTTATTCTGTATTGATGGGAGAAGTTGCATTTTCTTTAAGGACTTCAGTCTAAATTATCCACAATATTTCATGCTGCTAGTACATCATGCAGCTAGTAATGAAAGAAGCTCCTAAAAATTATAGATGACCATTGCCTAACATGGAAATGTTGCATCAAGATGCATTCATCTGTACTACACTTCATCCTGACAGGTGTCAATTAACAGTACCTGAGTGCAGGTAATTGTGATTTGCACGTATGTATTATGTGCAAACAGGATAAAGTACAGATAAATAACTCCATATGCACTGGTACCTGCATGTTCTAATCAAGAAAAAAAGACCACACTTTTTCTAAAACAAGAAAAAAAGTATTAAAGAAGATAGAGAAAGCAATTTTAGCAGAGAGGGAGAGAAGTTCGCACTGAATAGCATATAGAAACAATTACCTAGTAGTTGTGGATTACTGTTTATGAACACTGAAATGCTAATAGTGCAGCAGAAGTGCTCTGTAAGGCATTCTGGTTGTATTTCAAGCCAAGTCAGACAGCTTATATAGGAAATGATGAAATATTTTCCATCCTAGTAGTACAGCAGAAGGTTACTAAGCACCAAATGTCAAAGGCAGATGTTTTGTAATCTGCAGATCTGGCTGATTTGCACCTAAAAGCTTCAAAAATGATTGATAAAGAATTCTGTGGCTATTCATATATTTATATTTCTTCGTTAGAACAATGAGAAGCAATGTACAAATATTTTGAGAAAGGGTAAATGTGATGACCCGGAGAGCTGTAACCTCTCATATTGGCATCCATCAGAAGCAAAGCAGTGGAATAGAGAGTGGAAGAATCAACTGAAAATAGAATTAAGGGGGGACACATTTTTCAATGACAGTCATCATGGGTTCCTGGAAAAAAAATATCTATCTATCTACTTATTTTTTTCAAGAAAGAAGTTTGTATGAAGTAGTGGTTTGAGGTGTGCCTCCTCAACCAAAGGCAATATCTCACACAAGTCTCAGTAAATAGAGGGCACAAAATCCACACAGTGCACATCTAATGTAAATCAGTAAATCATTAAATGTTAAAGAATCATTACAAAATTATTGTTTTTCTGAGGACTCTTGGCCTTGAAATGGACTGTGTGCAAATCAGAACCGACCAGGCTAATGATATGCCCAAGCAGGCAGGGTCTTAGTGTCCAAGAGTGAGTCCAGGATCTTGGCCATCTTTCTTGGATGCCAGCCTCTCTCTCTGCAACAGACTGTTGTCTCTGAAGAGAACTCAGTGAGAAATAAGGTGAATAAAAAATGAATGTGAATAATAATGGTCAATGAGGAAGAACAGTCAAAAAGTAGTATGATTGTTGGTTATTTTAACTAAAGAATATCAAAGACTATATTTCACCTTGACGAGGGCATCTCTGAAATAGTGTGTCCATCTCTTGTACCTGTAACTCTGGAGGGTCATAACATATTTTTTACAATGTTGGGGAACAGCTTAGAAGGTCATAAGAACAATGGAAAAAATGAAAATACCACAAATGAAAGCCATGAGCAGTGCCATTTGTTTAACTTATTCAAACTGTCAGGGAGCATTTATTGGCGAGGAAAGTGAAATCTGGCATCAAAGCATACTTTAGCATGCCAAACACAGGCCTAGGAACGTGGTACCTTGAAAGAATTGAAAATCAAACATAAATAAGATATAACTTTGTAAAAATAAAAGAAAATTACCCTTACTGCAATTTAGTAAGTGTGGTGATAGAATTCCTACAGTGGTAATTTTGTTTGGGTATATATTCATCTTTAAAGAACACGCGCCATGCTTTAGACAGAAGTTAAGTAAGTCAAGAATGACTAACCATGTGCTCTCCATATAAGCTGAGCCCACATGTAGAGGGAAAGATTCCCTTCAGGCAAGATTGAGGAAAATTAGGAAGGGCTGTCATGGATTCCTTTTCTCTATTTAAATATAAAGAATATGCCAAGTTTTTAATTGGTGGCGGTTGATTTCCTCTTGCTATAGCACATGTAACTATGAGAAAGGGAATCGCTTTGTTTAATCTCTTTTTGACAGCCTTGTGCAGTCAGCCTTACGTGAACATATATTAAAGTTCTTGATTCCTTCTGCAGATTTCTGTTTCCTTTTCTTCTTTTCAAGCTTCCATTATTGCATTGTTCGAATAAAAATATTAAGAAAATATTGTATTGAAACAATTATAGTATAAGTCATATTTCTTTTACTCAACTAAGAGTTTTGATGTCCGTGTCAACAGTAACATCAGTGGAGGTGTTTTTTAGAATATTTGGGGTGTTAATTTTACTTTTCAGGGGACATAGCATTCATCCCATTTTCTTGTTAAGATGACTTTCTTCTTTTAGTCGTGTACTAATCTAGAAAATATACTACAGCATGTATGAGAGATGAGTACAGTCTAAGGCAGTCATCAGAAATAAAAAGGGGAAAAAATGTAAGAAGTAACGTAAGAATATCTGTAATTAAATACCATAAAAGAAAACAGCTTTCAAATTCTCCCTACTGGATACTCGAGAACACTAGAAGGCACAGGGTTTATCTGTTATCAGTGCCAGTTCAGACTGAATGTGTCTGGGACATGTCGGTGCTGATTGTGTGTCTGGTGAAGTGAGAATAAATACAATGAAATAACAATAAAGGAAGAGACAATCAATGAAGCAGTTGAGCAGTTGTGTTTTTTGGGATGCTTTGTTGTCATTGTTACTGTTCTACCAACCTCCAGTTGCTGGATTTTGAAAGAGGGAATGCTATATTAGGGTTTATAGCTTCAGTGTAAGTATATGATAACTGCTGATATACTTGAAGGTAAATGAATTTTGGCAGGCAAAATCAGGGCTTAATATGGAAGCCACACTTTCTTGCTAACAGCACCTTATTTTGTTTAGAGTATGAAGGATCTGGGACAGAAGTTCAGAGAAAACACTCAAAATGTGGAGTTTGCAAATATAGGGCTGAGTGTGATGAAGATGCAGAAAATGTTGGGTAAGTAACAAGTTTTCCTTAACAATGTCAATGAACAAAAGAAAAAGTATGTGATTATCTTGACTATGCTACTCCAAGTAATGGAAGTTTTAATGCTGTCTAATAGTAATGTGTTTGATGTGTGTCAGTGAAGAACAAATTATTTTCAGCTGCAAGATATAGGGAGAAAACAATGCAAAGACATATTGGAGAACCTTTGTCAAATATTTTTTCAGTGAAAGAATGTTTATTTGTTTCATTCTGGCAAAGAAAGAACCCAACACAGAACACAAGAATACAAAATAAATATCGATCATTCATCTCAGACTTCTTTCTGTATGTTCTGCTTTTTTGTACAGTATTACTGCGGGAAGCATACTTCCCTTTTCTTTTATCTTCTAGCTGGGATCTATTTCATGTATAATGTGTCGTAAGTTCACAAGATTTTATTATGAGATATCAGCATAAAGAAATCTCAGGATGTAAGGCAGTTTACCACTAATATTCAAGATGTATGCTACAACTTAATCCTGAATATACAAGTGAAAACAAAATGGTAATAGTACACATGAATAGTGGCGCAATACTTTAGGTTTCCTAAAATGTCATACCACCGAAGTAGGTCTGCTCTTCTATGGGGAGACAAATGAACTGTAGCCATATTTCATAATAATTATAATTTTCTGCAATATTGCCTTGGTCTGTTTCATTTATGACTGTCAAGATGGGTATAGATTTGTTTGTTATATGCACTGAGATGCGCTCTTGGCTTTGGAAAATCAATTCTCAAGC
>JANHGO010000332.1:0-41978 GCA_024606505.1 Aquila spilogaster
GCTTAAAGGCTTGGCAACCTGCTTATTGTGAGAAGCTCCAGGATCTCACTGTGATGATTATTTCTCATGTGGTTATAGTAAGTATAATTATCTTTTTTTTTTTTTTTTCCTTTTATTCTTGGCAGCTAAGGACTGCTTCCATTTTTTTCTTGTCTGGATCCTACAGTTATGAAACCCCTGATTTACTTTCATATAAGTGAAGGTAAGGATCTTTCTGCACAGAGCATAGGTTGCCAGAGGCTTGTTGGGTTCTTCTAGAAAAAATGAAGACATTACTTGTGATACTTTGTGTAAATAGGAGGAAAAGAGGTCCAAGCAGACCATTCATCTTGCAAATAGGTAGAGATCATAGAATAACCCAAGGTGCCATCTGAAGTCACTACAAAGCGGGTATAGGTATTTCATTTACCAGTGATGCAGCACCTAGAACTGAACTCCCTAGCTGTAAGTAAAGGGCTGTTTAAGTGACAGAACCGCTCCGTGCTTCTCCCACTCCATCAACGGACAGGAAAAAGGAATCTTTCCAATGCATTTTCAGTTTTAGAAATATTCAAGGATGAAAAAATTACTATTTATATCTTTAAAAATACAGAAAGGTAAAAAGCTAGAAAGGACATCACAAACAAAGGTTCAGAGCCCTATTATGAGACAGCCATAGAGAATGGAGGAATGTCATGGGTAATGAGAGGTACAATACCAAAAGTTACTAATTTCTAAAATGTGTTAGAAGACAAAACTATACAAGAAAACATTGTATGCCCCAAAGTGCATGGGTTGCATCCAAGCAAAATATTTACAAAGAATCAAAACCACATTTCTTACTAAGGAAACTCTATGCTAGCCAGCAAATGAGGGCTGAGAACTGAGAGAAAACCTTGAAATGGGACTGATGAGAAGGCAGAGAGAAGTTAAGGGGAGATGGCCAGCGGTGAGGCTACCGTGCTCAGAAATCATAGGAAAATGCCAGAACAAGTAGCAGAGAGGATTTTTCTTCTGCTTAAGTTAGTTTTATTCCTTGAGACACTAATGTGCTGAAGTAGGTTATTTCGGTTTCACAACTGAGTGTAAAGAGATGCATTCTCAAAAAATTTTGAGCATCCAACTGAGAGCTGATATTACCTAATTTACTCAATTTTATTAGATTTGATAGTTTTATGCCACTAGATTAAAGCACTTAGGAGTCAAATTGTTAAAAGAATTAAATCAGATGCCAGAATTCAGAAAAGCAAACCCTTATCACAGATGTCAGGCAGAAAATGTTATCAAAGACACCAGTTAGCTGTGAGTGGCCGCCAGATCCATGCAGGTGATATAAGAGGGTTTTACACACTTGGCTTGAGATACCTTCATGTGTTAGGCTCCTACAGTATCCCAACCCAGGGGGAGCAGATCCTTCCAATCTGCCTTATACCATGATGCAGCAGCTATAGAAGACTCCAATGACACAAGCTCATTTAGATGAGGAAAAGCCACACACTTTTTGTGAGTTCAGGTCACATGCAACAGCAATAAGTATTTTCATAGCTGAAAGTAATGCTGTAATTTCCCACAGGAAAACATCCTCTCTCCTGCATGGCTCAGGCTGTGCTACAAGGGAAAGCCATAGGCTGCTCTTACCCTTCATGAGCAAACAACATCTTCAGCATACACTTTTAACAACTTACCATCCCAGAGGAGTGAGAGCATTTGTCTCTTCAGTAAAGGGGATGAAAAGGTTAAATAATAATAATACCCTAAGACACAACTTTCATCCTGATCACAAAAGTACTCTCTATTATTTCTTCTCCAAACCAAAACACTTTGCTTTCTTCCTAACCTAAACAGCTCAAAAAGTCCTTTGTTTCAGGCTTACCCCTGTTGAGATAGAGGAATAAGGAAAATGCACTCACCCTTTTCTCAGCTGCCTCCAATTACTCCCAGCTGCAAATTGCAATCCTAGCCTCCTGATCCTTGTTTGTACAGTGGGTTCTGGTGAGCACAAGAATTCTGACCAGACATGAGTATTGGGGTGGTAGGTCCAGCAGCTCCAAAAGCTGAAGCTTTGCCCCACTGAGGAGCTTCAGTTATGGGCACAGCAGGGAGCTGTGCTAAGAGATGTATTTTCACCATAGAAACCCTTTAGACCACAGTCTCCACCCTGGAGAGTTTTTCAGGGCAGCCGTGTTTATCACTATTTTCTTCAAGGGCTTCCCACTGCTAAAACATCTACAGACATGGTAGCAGCCTGATGCTACACCCAGCAAGGAGAATGACAAAGAAATGTAGACCCAGATGAAACATGAAGAAAAATCAATTAAACATGTATATAAAAATAATTACATGCTGCTTAAAGATGCATGCAAACTGACATTTTAGAGATGACTCATATTTTCCTGCTTTTTTTTCCCAACATTTCTTTGAAGCCTGCTCTTAGTCACAGTGAGGAGAGTGTCTGATCACAGAGCCATGCTGCCTTTGCTGGGGACACCCGCCCTGGTCAGGAATCTCACAATCAGCATAGCGGTATCTGCTATGATGGTAAAAACATGAGGTTCCCTAAACACTTCTCTAGATCTACCTGTGTCTTTCAGGGGTTTTCTAACCTCCTGAAACAACAACAACTACAACATAAAAAACAACTTAAAAATGCAGAATTACAAATGGGCGGGGTTATTGGAGAGCATCATTACAGACTGCTGCAAATGTTCAATTAGACCAGCCGTGACCTTGTAAGCATGGATCCAGTTTGATCACCATCACTTGCTCTGAACGTAAAGAGGAACACTGCAGGAAGAATGTGATTTCCCCCTACAGTAAGCCAGCTATTTGCCTTTTCTAAGCAGCTTTGTCAAAAATTCTCAGAGATGTCATTGTAAGACATACTGATTTTTCCCTCCCAAATATCTTTTGTCTCCAACTAGAAGTACAAAGAACCCCAAAAGCAAACAACAAAAAAGCACAGAAACCTGCTGGTTGGCAGCAATTGGCACAATTGCAAGTTGTGGTTGTATTTCTGGCAATCTTTAACTAAGGGAGGGAGAAGAGCTGATAGGAAAAAGGCAATCACACCAGGTATATGACAGAAAACACCCTGCAGCTGCTTTGGCTTTGGGAAAAATATGATGCTCAACAGCTGGTGCCATTGGGGTCAGAAAAGGGATCAGCAGAGAAAATAGGGCCCTGGGCAAGGAAGAGGTTTTCAATTTAAATCTGAGACACATAGAGATAGCAATGTCAAGCAAGACTGTTTAGTAGTGATGTCTTGTAAGGAAGTGACAGTGCTGATGTCACAAGCTAGGAAACCAGGAGGAGGGAGCTGCAGGAGAAGGAAAGGAGCTGAGACGAAAATGAGTGAGTGCCCTGAGATGTTTGTTTCCTTCTATTAGTGTGAAATGCTTCTGTGAAACAGCAATAACCCTCCTGCAAAGCAAAGTGAGCTGAGTGACTGGGGATCTGGTTAATGTTTATAAATATCTAAAAGGAGGTGACAGAGGCCAGGCTCTTCTTGGTGGTGCGTAGCAATAGGATAAGGTGCAATGGACTAAAACTTGAGCATAGGAAGTTCCATCCAAACATGTAAGAGTGACAGAGCACTGGAACAGGTTGCCCAGAGAGGTTGTGTAGTCTCCTTCTATGGAGATATTCAAGACTCAGCTGGATGACTACCTATGTGACCTATTGTAGAGTACCTGCTTTAGCAGGGGGGTTGGACTTGATGATTTCTTAAGTTCCCTTCCAACACCTGTAATTCTGTGCTTCTGTGATTTAGTGTGGCTGCAGGATGTGGCCCAGCTCTAGCAAAGTTACTTTCAGCACAGTTTCTTCCCAGCTTGTGGGCAGCCCAGAGAGATAACAGGTTCACACACTGTCTTTGAGGGAAATACGAACCTAAGTGCAGGGCTAGGTTCAGATCTGGGGGCCAGGTGCTGCCTTCTGCTCAGTATAGTGGCTTTAGTAGGGGCTGGACTGACAGCTGGGAAGTAGCACTGTGTGTGTTGTAAGGAAGATAAAGAAGTAACTACTAAAAGAAAACTACGCATGTAAGTTAGTATATTTAACTTTTGCATGATGAAATTACATCTTCCAAAGTAGTTCTCAAAGAGCCCATGGACATATACTGCACACCCTTCTGCTTCTAAGGCTCTTTCAGAAATGATAGTTTCTAAAAAGTGTGTGTTGCTTGCAGGGATCTATACAGTTTGCTCTGTGTGGCTTGAATTGATTGACGCAAACTGACATTTTGTTTTTACATCTGGACTATTTCGTTCCTTTTCTTAACAGTACTCCTCTGCAGTGACATATCAACAACATTGTAATCATCTAAGACTTGAGGAATAGAAAGACACACAGAAGGAAGAAACAATCTGGTTGAAAGAAAAAATATCCATCTTCCATCCAGGGGACCAGAACTATAAGTAAAAACCTACTGATCTGAAAGGATATTTGAATGTACTGGTCAGACTGTTTTGCTGTTAGATACACTTCAGTACATCTTCCTGCAAACCCTGTACAGGCTGATGGAGAAACAATCTATACGCTTTCTGATTTCTTTGTTTAGTTTCCAGGCAGTGGAATTCCAGTGTAAGGATCATTGTTTTCAAACCTGTTGTTATATTCAAGTTTGGAACAAGATAGTGAATTGTGAAATTTTGGTGCTCATTGGGTAATGGCAGAGATGTCTCAGAATCAGAATGATTAACTTTTCAAAGTGAGCAGAATTATAGCATTTTAATAACGTGGGATTCTGATCTTCTTCAGGTTTGTAATTTTGAAGCAACCCTACTTTTATCATTAATTGCAGTAGAAGCTTTGATCTTCGGTACAAGCAACAATGCCCAAATCAGTTTAGATGACCAGTCTCTTTTATTCTGAACATTCTTTCAATTTTTCATACTGTTTTCAGACAGTGGGAGTGTTGTAGCACTCATGAGGTCTGCTCATAAAGCAATGCCTCCTATGTTATTGTGTTGGTCCGTGATGTCAGAGGCAGATGTTGGTGATATGGCAGCAGAGGATGAACCGTCCAGCCAGTATGCCATTAGATTTTGTTGGTGTGCAACAGATGGCAGCAGAGGGGCAGTCCACTGGACAGAACTTTTCAAAACCCAGGGACACAGTAGCCTTGCTCCCTTGCTGTCCTGACCTTTGCCATAGCCACTTTTACTGCAGCAAAGCCAACTGAGCATGTAATATGATGAAGATGGGAAAATGTGCACGCTCCCCTCACTGCCCCTGAGAGCACTATGGATGAGGTGGCCAGCAGCCAGGTTCAGGGAGGCAGTGTGCACCGAGAAGCTGAATTCTGTGCCTCTGAAGATTTGTTACAGGGTTATTTACAACCAGTAGACATCTCTCAGCCTTTCTCTTTCTCCACCTCACTCAAGTGCTCATGACCTCATAGAAGCAGTGGTCTGATGCACAGAGTTATGTGGTGAGGGGTGGTCTCAGTTTATGAAAGTTTGATATGTGTCAAAACTAAAACCAAGACGACATTTGCATTCACTGCTGAACACTCTTGGTTTGCATAGCAAGCTGTATGAGCCTGGCACTCCCTGGTGCTGAGCAGTGCTGTTTTCCCCAGGACAGTGTCCGCAGGGTGGCTCGGTGTGGCTGAGCAGTGTGAGATGCTCTGGTGGAGACGGGGAACAGGCTGTGGTGGGCAAAATGTCTTAGCATTGCGGAACTAAGTTTTGATTTTGATTTGAAACAACTTCTCAGCTGGAAATTTATTTTCTCTTAAGAAAGCAGGCAGAACAAAACATGATTAAAAAATTCTAAACTACATTGCAACAGTTGTTTCTAAATTCCATCCTATCAAAATCTCAATTTCTGACATGAAAAAGCATTTTAAAAATGAACAAATATTCAATGTGTAGAGAAAGCATTTTCTCAGCATTTCTGTTAAGTGGAGGTCACAGCTCCAAGCTGAATACTTTAACACCCAAACACAACAGCTGGAGTTCTGTGCTGAGTCACGGCAGGGTTTGGCCACTGCCACACCAATAACACTGATGATATTTCACATGTTTTCACCAATGGAAGCAGGCATATGAGCAATGGTGTTGTTTCAAAAGTTAGAAAGTTAATTGCTTGTTACAATCAGGGTCAGGCTGGATGGGACTCTGAGCACCTGATGGAGCTGTAGGTATTCCTGCTGATTGCAGGGAAGGTGGACTAGATGACCTTTGGTTGTCCCTTCCAACTCAAACAATTCTATGATTGGATATTTTTTGCTTGCTTGGTGATGTTGCAACAACCATGCAATGCATTGCTTCAAGGAGTTTGACAACTGAACTTTATAAAATCAAGACCTCAATCCTGTAGGTCTGTTGTGCTCAGAACAGCATAGGAGCCACTTGGGGCTGTCCATAAGAACAGAGTAAGAGAAACATGACCTTTGTTTGTCATAAAAGGCCTCATACTTTCTGCCTAAAATTGTAGTGAAGGTTGCAGAGTTGTATGTTGCACTTCAGAAATCTCGATCTTTAAAATCAGGAGGTCAGTATATGATAGCAAGAGGTTTGTAAAACTCCTTTAAAAAGCAACATAGGATGCAAAATCCATTTTGCTGCTGTTTGCACAGCTCATTGAAATAGTATGTAAACATTGTACTGTTGAATAGAGACTTTAAAGCCACTAATAAGTGTGGACTGACAGTGAACCATACAAAATAAAGTGTAAAACATTCAGTACTGATATTTTTCAAAGCACAGATTTATATGCCCAGCATCTGATGGAAGATGCAGTTTGAATATTCCTCCATTATCTTCATTCTTTCATTGGTTATATTAGTTAGGGTTTATCACCAGTTTATCAGTCATACAGACTCAAAGAGATCAGATGAAAATAAGGACAATGAAGCAGTGAGGTATAACTCAGTGTATAGGAAATTTCGTGTTTTTACCCTATTTGATTAGTTGCATTGTTGCTGTCTCTAAATTGTCAGCTGTCAGCCAAACCGGTGAATACATCTACATATGCATATTTCCTGCAAAGGAACTAAGTCCCTCAGGCTGAATTAAGCACACAAGTGTTAGAAGAGCAAGCATCTATATTACCTCCCACTATGTATTATGCAATGTCAGCAGCAGTGTAAGAATGATAGTTGTTTTGTCTCACTTCTGAGTTTGAAACTATTAAAAATGTATGTGTACAACACTGTTTTCTTTTATCTTAATGCAAACATTTTATATGCTTCTCTGTTTGCTGACAGCATTTAACACTCAGCTCCAAATGCTGAATCTATGTCTCGCAGTTTCTTTAGGCTCTAGAAGTGATGGCATGAATTTATTATAAAATTAATGCTAGCAATGGGAGCTGGATGCAAAGAAAACCACTGGCTACATTTTCTGCCCACAATAAAGAATTAATAAAACATTGACAATGTTGCCTCCATTCTCTCATCATGTACCCAGTATCAAAGCATTAACTGTCTTTATTACAGAAATAAGAACAGTATATGCAAAACTGAAATTGAATTGATTGGTAGGGGAAAAAAAGCAGCACATTAAAATTCTGAAAACATACATAGCATTTTTTTTAATTCATATCTTAAATTGACGAAGTCATTTATAAAACCTTTCTCATCAAGTTTACAGGAAATAAAGGTAAGAAATCACTCCCCTGGAACACAACTTCATTACAATTGCTCAACACCAATATGAATGCACCACAGCACCTTGTTCCTCAAGAAGGTAAGTACCCGTGAAAAACAGCTAGACTCCCCTACACAAGCTCTGGCTCATGGAGTGTCCCATCTGGAGTCCCTTGCTACTGCCAGTCCACATCACTGCTGTCCACAGACTGACACTTGCTGAGGATCCTGTCACTGTGAGACCTTCAAGGCATCAGGGCCAGATTAAGATCTCAGGGCTGGTCTTGGAGGTGTGTGAGTATATCAGAGCCATCATAAAACAAGTTGCCTGAGTTTAATGCTGCCTGAGTCTGTGGAGAACCTAGAGAACAAGCTATAGAATTGTATTTCCTTTTGTTTCACTAGCAGGCTATCTAGCATGATGGGAGAGTAGTTCATGCTACTGAACTTGACTTGGGATCCATGCTTTACTATAAAACCCTGCTGTAGTGGTCAGCTAACACTCAAACCCAAGCACCTAGCAATAACGTATAGTCAGTTCGACGCTACCCATAGAGTGTCATGTACCATGATCACAGTGTATTTTGGTGTGAACAGGAACATTTTGATATAGGAGCCATATCCTGTAAAGTTTAACTACTGGAAACATTAGGGTACTTTCAGCCCTACAAATTGCCTTTCATCATCTGAGCCTTCCAGGTGAAATGCAAATAAGCAATCCTAATGATTAAAACAAGGAGCATCTTATTGGCTTCCAGATGGTTTGAATGTAGATAAATGTATGTGGATGCATACATTACTTAAACCTGTTGTGAGGTTTCTGCATTGCACAGGTTTTGTTTCTCTTAGATCATTGGTGGGGAAGGAAATCTACACTGAGTTTATGAGAGCCTCCAAAACACACATGGAAGCAACACAGGGTATCTGTTGGTAACTGAGGTGAACAGTGCTTGTGCCACCCCTTACATCCCTGTAAATCTTTGTAAACTTGTGCATACTGCTCAAAAGAAAGCAGACCTATGCACAGGAGATGCTTCCATCTTTGTGCAGCGTGCTGCTGAGCTGCCAAAAACTTCTCTTGAGAAGAAAGTCAGAGGCACTTGGAGTCTCAGTCTGTTTGCTTTGGAAGGCTGCTGCTGGAAATTGCTGCTGAAACTTATGCAGCAAGGTTCCTTCTTTATTTCAGTTAGGCATGTTTTTTTCAAAAACATTCCAGGAAAGAATTATATATTTTTTCCCCTCAAAAGTACAAGGTAGCCAGAAGCTAAGTATTCCAGCCAAACCTCAAAACAATTAGAAAATTCCACTGTGCTGTCACACTGGAGTTTTAATCCAGTTACTCCTTAACTCCATTCCTTGCTATGGGCCACATTCTTTGCATATCCCACAGCACACTCTGAAATGTCAGGTTCTCACTTAGAAATGATGACACCTTCTGACATGCATGAATGAGACCTTGGGGTGGGCTCCAGGATACGGTTTAAGTGGAAGTATAAGACGCTTAGACTTCATCAGTACTTCACACTAAATATTTGTCATGATGTGGCAGAGGTTTTCCTAGTATTTGGATGTCTAGTGAAACAACACTGTACCTGTGGGACAGAAGATGGGGTGAGAAGGAGAACTCACCAGCCAAGAATCCTTTAAATTACCAGGAACTAAAGTGAAGAGAATTACCAACTATACTGAAAATAATAAGGCTGCCCCACACTAGACTTGTATATCCAGTTGTAATGCAATAGAAAGTGCAGCAATGACATCAGAGCAACAAGATCCTAGGCTGCAGCAAGTGAGGATTTGCTCAAATGCAACAGCTGTTGGCGCAGAAACAAAGGAAAGAAGCTGCTTACCTTCAAAAGGCCTCAGGTATGCAAAGATCTACAGCAAAATACTTGTCTCCCCCTGCCAACCCTTAAATGAGGTCTGGAAAGGGGTGGATCCTGACTCCACCCCTTCTGGTCACTAAGGTACATTGCATGCACCTGAGCACCCCTGGGTTGGCCCTGCCTTCCCACTTAGCATTTTTGCTACACCCAGTAAACCACAACAGCAGCTTCCAGGATCACAGAGTCTCCCAGCCTCAGCACCTCAAAGTCCTGTCCTCAGCTGCAAACAGCCAGTGCTGCAAGGGGGAGGGGCAAGAGGTGTCCTTCCAGATAATGCATGGGAAGGTGTATCCTTAGATGGTGATTTTTTTTAGTAAAAGCTACAGGAGCTACACTTGAGAGTAGCAGTCTGTTCTTTCTCCTTCTCCTCACTTTGTTCAAAGTCCATCATGGATACAGCAATGTTCTTCCTTCTCAAATTTTTCTGTACCCACTTGGCTGTGCTAACAGCACACTACGCACTAGCTGGGAGAAACATACCTTCCTGTCACCTCAGGAAAACAGTGTCCATTTCCATGATGCAAACTATCAGACTGTATAGGACTGGAAACTACACAGGTATCATCAATTTACACGAGCTAAAATCATTGTTCTGGTATCTTATCATGATATTGAATTTTCTTTTTCTTCTACACAAATGGAAACATGAAGGTTCCCATCACCAGTGTGGTAATATTTAATATAAAAAGACTTTGGTAACTCTTTGCATCACCTACAAGTCAAGCTAGGAACGAGGCGATTGGCTTTTTCCTTGCCAAAGCAGATTTACCATTCAGCACATGTAAAGAGAAGTTTTATTCAACAGTTATTGCAGTTACAGATGATAAGGAATCTGTGATATATGTGATTCCTAGTTGAATATTTCTTACAGGTGCATGTTGACAACCACTCATGTAAAAAAGCATGAGGGTAATTTGTCCGCAGCTGGCATTTAGCTGAAACCAGGCCTGTGTGCATCTGCCTGGGAAGACACATGTTCAGGCTCTTGTATAAAACGTTTCCCTTCCACGGTCATTCTTGAAAGCATACTTTCCTCATATCAGTGTTCATGAGAGCCAAATAAAAGGTAAAGGAATTGCCCTCAAAGGAAACTCTTCATTTTTATTTAAATGAATACTTAATGAATCTACTTAAGAAGTACTTGCCCCAGGATATTTCTAGAAATATCTGTGAACAGAAACCAGTAAAATTAAAATATTAAGTGCTAAACATTTTATGGCTGGGGATAAAGCTTTTTTCCTATTGCAGTGTGCAATAAAAGCACCGCAGCAAGGCGTGTGGCACATGGCTGTTTGAAGGTGTCTGGTTGTACAGCAGATGTAAAGCGTACAAGATCTTTTAAGGCAAAGATCAGCTAATCCACAACTGGAAACCCCTCCCCTGTCTGGTCTTCTGCTGGAAAAGGAAGGGTGAATTCTGTTTTCTTAGGATTTTTTCTCCACCAGTTCAGCTTAAGCATCTTTGGACTGTTTGCAGTGTCTGCTTCAGTGAAAGTACTGGCCTATGTCTGGAGGAGCACGAGGCAATGAGCAGCAAATATTTCTACTCTGCTTGGGGTGTAGGGGTGTTATTTGTTGTTTTGCAGAGTAGAGGTTTATTCCTAATATTAACAGAAGAACTTAATGGGCATTTATTCTTAAGCATCTTCATACTCACAAGAAGATGACAGGTATTGTCACTTGACGCATGGAGAAGCAAAGAAATAACAGGCAGCAGAGCTCATCTCTCAACCCTGATACTGCTGTTTCCCAGCTTCCCCTCTAGAAGATGGGGATGAGACTCAGACCGCTGTGGTGGTTACTGGAGAAGGAGAGGCTTTAATCAAGACATTTGCAGAGGACCATCACAACATGAAGGGCAGCTGGAGATAGCCAAGTGTCTGCAGTAAGTGCAGCTGTGCTGTGGGGAATGGGGACAGTACCATTGCCCTGTGCTGCAATCAGCAGCACCTTCAAAAAAGAAAGCTACAAGATGGAAGCAAATGTATTTTAGCTATTTGCTTCTCATTCAGGCTATACAAAATGCTGAATTTTCCAATTCTCTAGAATTATCCAAGCAAAATGACAACACCAACAAAAAAACAAAAACAAAACAAAACAAAAAAACCAACCAAGCAAGAAAAAAGCATACAAAAAAAAAACCACCACCACCAAAAACCAACCCAAAAACAGGATCAGCCTCATTCACTTCCACTGAACTGTGCCACTAAAGTTTCTCATTCTCCCCAAGACCCGTGGCTCTACCTCCAGACTGTAACCACAACAGAAGTTTCTTCAGCCACCCTGTAATGCCTGGCACCTTCTGTCTGCACTGTTCTCTGCTTTTTCAAATCTCACTTCTCTCACTCTGTCATGTTTTTTTTTCATAAACATGAGATTATTTTTGCTCTTTCTTCCTTCAGTCTTCATATTGGATTTCATTTTAATTTAGTCACTGACCTTTTCCCTTCTCCTGATGGTTTATTATTGACTGTGTGATACACCAGAGACTAAATACCTCTTTTATGAGAAGTCTCCCTGAGGCTTTCCCAGGCTTGCTTTTATTTTATCTTGCAGTGAAGTTCTGTATTCGTGAGATCAGTCCCAGCCACCTGGCGTCCAATGAGAGGCTCATTACTGGTTTCAGAGGCACAGGGCTGATCACTATAATTCCTGAGGCTCTAGGACGAGACTTTTAACAGCTCCACCTGACTTCAACAGCAATCCCCCTTGCTCATCTGAGGACATAATTCAAGTCACAAGTCACCAAACAAGTAATTGACCTATTTTTTTTTTTTTTCAGAAGACATGTCAGCGTTAATGGGAAACTACTTAGGCAGCTTGAGGCAGAGTTGAGGTCTCATATTTTTAGTGTTTCATACGCTGATAAGTACTGAATGTTGATGCAAAATGGTGATCATCGTCTGTATGTTTCTGCCAAAAACACAAATCAGAATATTTCACTGCATCGACATCATTTAAAGCACAAGTTAGAGAAGTGTGTGTGAAGGGTTAATCATCCTCACATTTGAAATAAATCCTGTGTTTACAGACTAGATTTCTCATAAGCTGCTCTCTACAGGCTCTTTACATTTCTCTTTCCAACTGCATGACCCCATTTGCTTCTCTCACTATACGCCGTCAGAGAGTGCAGCCAGATTCTGAAAGCCATAAATTCTGTAAATTTTTTAATATCTTGAGAGATGCCTCAAAATTCCTTCCATTCACTTTTTGTTTCAAACTATAAATAGAACCTTCTTTCTGCAACCAGTCTCCAAAGGTCACCTTACGATGTTTTGCTATTTCCCGTATTAGGCAGCAATGCTTTTCAGCTGACATTCCAACTTCAAGTCATGCATATGAGCATGATGTGAGCTTGCTGCAGACTACAGTGAGAGGGCTGCAAACAAGACTACTGTATAATTGCTGAGAAGAACATCTATTGTCAAAAAGGGCACTTCATCCAACAAAATCCAGCTGCATGAATACAAGCGTTGCCAAATATTTGGTTCATGCTAAAAATATAGCACATTTATTAAAAATATATATTTATAAACATTGGTATGAACAGACACAGATGTTAAGCAAATGAGAAAGTTAAAATAACCACATACCGTATTTCTCCCAACATCTTATCAGTTTTAGGCAGATCTTGCTCAATAAAATTGTTTTTCCCATGATTGCACCATATGTTCATTCTAAACAAAAAGCTTGTCAGATTCGATGTAAGTAAAAGCATAAACCAAGAGAAAAAGTATCATTTGACCTAATAGACGTGATCTGTGCTATGTAGCTATCTTAGAGTTCGATCTTTGCAGGTATACAGTATACATTTTTAATTGTATATAGTGTACAGTTTATTTTTCTTTTTTTTTTCTTTTTTCCCTTTTTTTTTTTTTAAATTGTGTTAAAACAACATAACCCAGGTGGATATCGTCAAAGCTACAACTTACATAATTGCAGTCATGTTTCCCCCAAACCAAAAACCAAAGCGAAAGGAAGAGGGCAGGACAGAAGAGTTTAGCTCGTTACTGCGTGAAGAAGTCTTGTTAAATTAATTGTGCTTCAGCCTTCGCTGCCTGCAGGCAGTGCTTTTATGATGTGTTAATATAATACAGAGTCAATTCTGATTAAACAACTTGTCAATAGTCAGCAGTGTTTGTTGTCACTCTTAATGGCCGTTTTATCTGTTCTATTTGCATGCCTGCTAGTTTACAACGTTGTGTAAATGTACACAAAAATGATCACAATGAGGTTCAGAATTGTCCCAATAATTCCAAGCATTGCCAAGATGGTTTCTTCTTTGCTTTCCTTTTCTTGATTGCCTTTATCTTCTTCATTTCCACTAGTGATTACCATCTTGGTGGCCAGTTTCTTTATCCTTCCCTTCAGGATAATCTAGAATTAGGAAGAAAAATATCAGAACACATAGTTAGCTTGTTTTTCTAGGCTTGTATAAATGATGAAGGAAACTGCAGGATTTTTGCCTCTTCACACTGTACATTAAGAATTCAGTTTAAAGTTTAACATTTTTTTTCTAGCTACTTAGTAAATGCTTAATTAATTGATAGTTCAGCTAGCCTGGAGATTTCTTATAACCCTACATAACACCCTCTGCTTATGTGCTAGCCATCATTTACAGCACTTATCACTCATCTGCAATGTTGCTATGAAGCTGGTTAGAAGTGTACCACTGAGATGTGACTTCCACCTGTGTCAATGGGAACTTGGTTTGCACTAGGAATGCAGGAGACATTGGAAAGTTGCAGAAAGCCTGAATTCACACCTCTGTACCAGGGACTGAGTAGGTGAGAGAAACAGAAATGGGAAGAACTTTTTTTCCTTTTTAATAGGAAAAACTACCAAAGACAAAGACATTTTGTCTTCTGACAAGAAGAAAGACAGCAGTGACTTCCCTCTAAATAATTCAAAATAACAGCAAAGCCAGAATAACATCCATCTTGGCTTTTATTTTCCTCATTCTTAATGTACGATGAAAAGTTCCTTGCAGTGCAGTGAGCTGAGAGGTATTGATCTGCCTGCAGGGAGGATACAGCCATTTCCTAAGCAGAAGCTCTAGCATCTGAACTGCTCAAAAAAGAAAATCCTTCAGTTCTGGGACCAGCCCTGACTTCGGGCACTGCTGGAGCTCCCTTGGCATGCCAGTCAGGTAATGAGATGTGGGTAAATGGTTGTTCAAATTAGAAATGGATAAAATATATTCATCCGTGCTTACATCCATCTAACACTATAAATTCAGATGCAACTAGAAAACCGGCTGCCCCAGAAAACTGAAGCAGGCTGGCTGTTTTCCCAAAGCAAACTGATCTGCCAGCAGCTGGGCTTGGGCTGTGTCCTGCTGTTATCTCTGTGGCTGCCCACCACATCCCGTGACCTTCCTGCTGCTGCTAACCATGGCAGGAGGCAACAAAATCATCCTCCAACAGCTCCTGTGCACAGGAGGGTGTTGGTTGGAGGAGAAAGGAGGCACAGCCTCTTCTCTTATTCCTAACCCACGGAGCAAAGCTGCTGGACCACATGCAGCTTGGGCAGGCAGAGAGAAGAGGGTTCTCCAGGAATGGACACAAATCCCCCCAGCATCACAATTTGGGAACTCAGATGTGCAGCCTGAGTGAGGTCCTTTGTCATGTAGCTGTGGTACAGCAGAGTACCAAAAGGATGGAAAGGTCTGGAAGAGTGGAAATCCCCCAACAGAGAGATTGGGAGAAAAAAGAGAGAGTCCAGACAAAACAATGAGTTTGTTTTGTCTGCCAGTTGTTTATATATAGGGCAGCAACTGCTGCTGACATCCTTGCAAGGACTGGAATCTCAGCAGGTACTGGTGATGTAGAAGTGATTAGCAGTGAGTAAGGCAGGAACAGGGGTCTGCAGAGGTGCTGCCAACCCTTACACTTACACTTGTATTAGCATTTACGTGCTTTGCCTTGGCGTCATGAAGTGATTCAGCAGAAAACAAAAAGGAGGCAGTCGATAAACTGGATGTACCCACATCAAAGCTGTGACTTCTCCTGGAGGGATGCTGCACTAGACATCAGAATGCTCTCATCCTACAGGTCTGCTGCTAATCTGACCCAGAGGGTCAAAGCCTTGGGAGCACCAGGCACCTCCCAGGGCATGCTGGCTCCTGGTTCCCTTCCAGCCCTCACAAACTGCTCCCCAAGTTCCTCCAGCTACTCTCACTTGCAACTCTTTCTGTTGGACCTCCTCTAGCAGCAGACGGCCCTTGCCATATTTGCCCTCAGCTGGTAGCTGGAGGAGCCCAAGTGTTCCACCTCTTGCTTGGTTCTGCTTCGCACCTAGCAGGCATACCCCTGCCTAAGGAATTGCCACTGCACCATCAGTGATACCTAGACAGGAAAGCTGGCTCTGAGAAGACCCAGGAGAATTCCTACAAAAGCCATTCACACTAACTTCACAACCCAACACACCAAGTCCGCGTGGCAGCAGACCACAAAACTGCATCCCTAACTGTGCCACACAGCAATGACTTCACCCACAAAGCCATGAACCATTTGGATATCATGTTCTATCCCCCTTCAGTGGCCAAGAGGTGGTCCCTCTGGTCAAATATCTGCATTTCACTAATTGTTTGAAAAATCAAGTGGAATCACAAATACCATCAGATAACATCCCAAGCCTCGAACAAGAGGATTCAAAGAGGGATTTGTGTGCTATGCCTGATATTCTGCAGATAGGTTCCTACTGAGCTGAGCACCGTTCATTCAGCACCTCAGGCTCCTGTAAAAACACCGTCATTAACCATGCATCCTGTGGGTCAAACCCTTCAGGCTCTGAAAAAGGCCAGAGAAGATACATTGATTAATTCATGGGTCTGCCTGTATCCTCAGGTTTGGGCAGAGTTAACCACTCACACCAATGTCTGGAACCTCAGCTGGGGTGGATTTGCTCACACCCTGCACCAACTAATATGGGTTGGTCATAGCATCTACACAACACATGCTCAATAATTCTGTTTTCGGGACTCATGTGAGCAGAGGCAGCTGGAGGGCATCAGAATCCCTACTATGAGCAACTTCAGTCTTTTCCTAATAAATTCAAAGTGTGCAGCACGCAATTAAAGGTTCAAATTCTTTCCTGCAGGACACTGCAAATCCTAAAATTAACATAAATTTTAAAAGTAGCTAAATAATTCACAAAAGAAAAAGTATATCAAAGACTATTAGATATAAGGAAAAGCCCTCTGGCTTAGGAAGTCCTTGAATTGTGATTTTTTTTTTTTTTTGGATGCTGTGAAAGTATTCTGGGGAAGCACCACCAGATCTTTGCTTTTTTATTAAAATCTTTCCCACGTACCCACTGCTGGCAGCTATGATAGAGGGGCCCCCAGGCTGCACAATCTCTAAGCTGAGGTCATGCAATCATTTTTCTGTTCATTGCTAGTTCTAATAATTAACAAGGAGATACTGAGTTTCCTTGGAGGGATTGCTCCAATGGGAACACACCACTTGCTATTTCATGCCTCACCTACGCTACGAGTGAGACTATAGTGGCTCTGGTATTAGGAGGTGCTTAACATTCCAACAGGACAAGACTGGGACCAAATACAATGATATTAGTGCTTTGCCAAATATAGAACTGTTGAATCAAGGTAATCTTTGACTTTGAATTGCGAGGAGGCCAGAATCAAATTACTTTTCCACATTTATGGAGTGACCTTGGGAGACATGGAGTGCTCTCCTGCTGCCAGACTCAAGCCTTTAACATTCGCAGATCTTGTGCTCAGAGGGGCATTTCAGCTGGCTGCCTCTTGTGGGTGTTTTTTGCTACTGGGAAAATAGTTCCTGACAGTTTTAATATAATTTCCCTAATTAATGAAAAAAAATCAAAATCTTTTGGCTTTCTAGATACCTTTTTTCAGCCTTTATTATTCTCCTCTGAAAACTGATTTCATGTATTTGACACTGTTTCGTGTTTTAAGATTCTTATGACACATTGTTCCTTTAATATTTTTTTTCTCATGGGACTTCATGCTTGTCAGAAACACTCCTTTTCCTTGCCCAGAAATGCTGATCAATATAGGAGGAATAGAAATCACTAGATATACCATTTCTTTAATAATGACTCTTCTTATTTAAGTAGTACTTCATTAGGTAAGTGACTTCTTGCCATAACAAAATGAATTTGCTTCCTATTCCATTTTGCAAGTATCAGCCTTTTGAAAAGATATATAGTCTGAAAAGATATACATGAAAAGTTATGTATTCCATGTATTCTGCTTTGTACAGGGACAAGGACAGTTCAGTAGTTAGGACACTTCTCTGATAGTCACCTTTTTGAACTACTATTGACTTTGTACATATCTAGGGGATGTCACTTTATCTCCCTCTACCTCAGTTTCTAATCTGTGGGATTATTTCAAGAATAGCCCAGTCTGTGCTGGGAAACAACCCATAGCAACAGCAACACCTTTCGAAACAGGGAGATGTTAACACGAACAATTTCAAATCTAACTATGTTACAAACTACACCCACTGCCATCTCCATGGACCCATAGGTCTCATTGCATGCTGATGTTGTAAGCAATCCTGTGAGCTAGACATAGCATTTCTAGCAAGAGGAAATAACCATTCCTTGTCTCCTCACCCTCGACATGAACAGTTAGTGAGCTGAAGGTGATGGGGCAGCAGCAGGTCTTCAGAAATGGTGACAGGGAATGCATGTTTATTTTACTCCAGTATGTTTGTCAAGTCGAAGGTACAAAGCACATCCCTTGTGAGGTACCTGCCTGACATATCTGACAGCTTTTGAACACGCTGGCTCCTTGACTTGCTCTTGACAAAATTTAGCAATCTGCAATCACTTTGCTTGTAGGTCACTATCGACAAAGTGCCCAGGAGTCTGTGAGCTGCACAGTCGGGAAGAGCACAGCGCCCAGATATCAGAACATGAGAGAAGGGTCTGTGCTCCGCTTGGACCTGTGCTGGTGTGTATGACCCAGCACTTTGACAAATAGGAATGGAAACTTCTGCAAAGCTCCCAGGGTCAGGTGCTGATCAGCCTCCGTGCTGCGCTCAGCCAAGCCGCCTCCATTTACAGCAGCTGAAGAGCTGGCTTCTCATCTTCAGTCTAGCTTGAATATCATTGGGCACAAATTTTGTATTCTTAATACATAATCACAGACAATCACCAGCCAAACTGTTCTGATATTTAAACTTGTTTATAGTCCCCAGGCTATTAGTTGTGATGACACATTAACAGATAAGAGAGCTTTAATTTTCTGGGGATAGTTCCACCCTCTGGGGATAGGAACACAGCAGAAACTTGTTTTGATTCGCGAGCTGAAGGAGGCACAGAAATCATACAAAGTAGAGTGTGAATTCAGCTGCTGCTGGAGCTGCCACCTTCCCTTATTGCACACAGAAGCACTCCAGTTACCAGTGGAGAAGAAGTTTAATTCCACTTGTACAACACACAAAGAGGAGTTTTGTTCCTTTCTTCCTAACAAGTTCTTTTAACCTCATTTTCCTCCAAGGGCAGATGTGAGAAAGCTGCATGCTCACAGAATCAAAAAGGTTGGAAAAGACCACTAATGTTACCTACTCCAAACGTCAGCCTATCCCCACCCCGCCCACTCAGCATGTCCCTCAGTGCTACATCTACACATTTCTTGAACACTTCCAGCGATTGTGTCTCCACCAACTCCCTGGGCAGCCTGTGCCAATACCTCACCACTCTTTCTGAGAAGAAATTTTTCCTAATATCCAACCTGATATCCAACTAAGATTCAACCTCAGCTCCCATCCTGGACAGTCCCTGGGCAAGATGCTGAGCAGCGCATCCCAGTATGTGTTGCACCACTGCCAGTGGGAGGAAGGCAAAACCAGCAGAAACATTTGTGAGCATCAGCAGCCTTGGGATCCTTTTTCACTGTCATATTCTCACTTCTGTGATGACTTTGTACCCACATAAAATCCTTGCAACACCTTGAACTGGATCAGTCCTCTTCTAGCTTTCACTCACACACTGTGCTGTTAGCTGCCAGTCATGATACTGCTCAGAGAGGTATCAGCAGCTGCAGGAACACCCATCTGTATTTATTTGCAAGGTTGGATTTCACAGAACTGAAAGACATCATATGAATGCAAGATAAAGCTGAGAGAAGGAAAAGCAGGAGAGAAGCTTCAAAAAAGTCCATTCAGCCACAGCAGTCTGCACAGACAGTGCATTATGTATAACAGCAGATGAATCAAAGTGGGACAAGCAGAAACTAGTACTGAGCAGCAATCAGAATACCTTAGAAAAGCAGAGACCTGTCCAAAAGAAAAGGGAAAGGAGGCAAGGAAAGGTGCCCAGGGAGAGGTGTTTCTTGTAGAGAAAAAAAGATCAGAAAAAGCAGAAATGTGAGCCGGGTTCAATAACATCTTCCCAGCAGTGAGCACAGAAACCAGTGTCTACAGCTAAGAGACATCTCAGCGGAGAGAGGACAAGCACTTATGTAGTGCTCCAGCAGGAAAGCAAACCTACGTCATCCTGCTGCTGCGCTCGCAGGTTTCAGGCAGTGGGAAATACATGCTATTTATAGCTCCACAGTCACGGTATCACCAAGGGCCTCAGCAGTCTCAGATCTCCTCTCTGATAACGGAGGGCATTCCACAGCAGTGAGGTTTTTCTGAGAGGGCAGAATTCAAAGCAGTAATATATTACAGGGCTTACACTGGATCCCACTATAGGTCAGGACCCATAGATGCTCTGGCAGCTGTTTTTGTCCCCTAGGCAGCCCAGGGACTCAGGAGAGGTGGAGGATTTGCCTTCCCTCTCCTTCCTTCTTCTCATTTGAGTCTGAGACCACGCACCACCCTGTCATGCTCAGGATATCTAAGATCTATTATAAAGAGACTGGATATTTTGAATACAAGCATCTCTATCTCAGAAACAAAGCCACAATTTATATCAGAATAATGATCTTTAAACACCAAGCTTCTGCTGGAGACTCTCCTTTAATGCCTCTGTGCAGAGACTTCTGTCCGCAGATTCACAAATAGCCTTCAGCTTCACCTGCAGCAAGGACTAATGAGGCTTCACAAGTTTGTGAAAGAAACATAACTGATCAAAGGCCATCCTTCAACCCATAGCCCTCTCCCCTTTGGTATAAGACACGCTGTGAAAAACAAACTTATTGATCAAAACTAGCAAGCTACTTAAAATAGAACTGGAAGTGTGTATGATTCAAATTCCAAATTTCACAAGCCCAGAGATGATGAATTTTCTGCATTGGGCCAAGCAGTGGTTAAGGTTCTGTATAATTCTCATTGATTTAGAGTGGCTTATTTCTTGTTCACAATCCATTTTTCTGATACACAGCACTGTGCTTGGTTGCTTGGTGCTAATGCTCAGAAGCGTTTGACTCTCGGTTCCACAGCATACTCGTCATTTTCATCCTTTAAATACTCAGTATTTCTTTTCAGATCTCTTGAGTCAAAAGAGTATTTCCATTCTTCTACTATTCCTGTAGTCAACCCTGATACCCTCTATCAGCAGTAAGAATGGGAGAATGATGGAGATTATGCTTACTTTTTTACATGATTCCTTCTACAATGTGTGCAAATGTACTGGTTCTAAAAAACAACTGACCATGCTTGTGCTCCAGTTTCAAACAATTTTTTGCTCTGCTGTTTGCAGCTACTTTAACTCCTGACTATGAAGGACTATGTCCCTAAAGGCATATGGGTGTAGAACTGCACTCAGGTCGCTGGTGTAGCATGGAGCTGGAGCTAAGTGCCATGTCTCCAGGACAGCACAGAGCACTTAGTGCTGAAACTTAAAGGTTGCATATTGTGGATATAATGGTGGGGAACAGATCCTTCAGGTCCCAGACTCATCTAGTAACTGCTAAGCCCTGTCCTGCAGAGACCAAAGGGCTCCTTCCTCTGAAGAAGTAGCTTCAATGGAGAAGGAGAAGAGAAACCAAACACCAGCCCCACCAGGTCTTTGGTGTCTCACCACTGCCTGCTTCTTCACCCTCAGTACTGAGCTAACCACAGTGCTCATTTCCCAGGACTGCTTCATAGGATTTCCAGTACAGACCAAACACGCTGTGGTACTAATGAGAATAAATGTGGCCAAACCTAAGCCCAGCTAACCAGGTGTCCCCTTGCCATTAGCTGATGCCAAACGTACACAGCATGAGTGTACAGTAATGCTTACCTCTGTACCTAAGTAGAGTCCAAAAATCTGTAGGTAAAGGACTTTCTCTGCCGGAGGGAACATCTTTGGATTTAATACACCTTCATGGATTATTTTTTTTCTCTAATTTTGTCTAATTACTTCCTGAATTCACATCAACTTCTTGTTTTCTATACAGTGTCCTCTAGCAGGGAGCTCAGAAGATAATTAAGGAACATCTGAAAAATCATCCACTTATTATTTAAACCTGCTACTTGATTCCTAATGATGTAATTCGAGACAGTGCATAATTGTATTTTAGTCTGCAGGCCACCTAGAATACTGTAGATTTCCTACCATATCCCTGTAGTCATCTCTTTGGAAGGTTGAAAAATCCCATTCTAGTTGTTCCTCACACAAAATCGATATCATGCTTTTGGTTATCTTTCTTGCCTTCTGCAGTGATGCTAAGGGGTTTTTGAGCAGCAGAGGACAAAATCCCTCCTTTGGCTTCTTTCATTACCATGAAGCTTGTGTGCTATACACTCTGAAGATGCATTGCTCTTACTCCAAAGATTTTATGATTCATATAGACCAAGTCTGGTAGAGGGGATGCTTTTCATTCAAAGAAAAAAAAAAAAAAGGAAAAAAGGTTAACGTCTCTCCTTTCTGAGCCTCTGAAACTATCATAGAATAAAGATTTGAAGTCAGATCTCTCTCTCAGTCCTTTGTGCATCTTTTCTGAGCTTAAAAAAGAACTTCAGAACACTATAGTGACCATCCCTGGATACTGGTTATATCCTATGGTATCAATTCAGATCAGGTCAGAGGACTCTTTGCTTCCTAACTTTGAATAGTCATGTTTGGCAGTGTCCATTCTTATTATTGTCCATTCAGAGAAAGAAAAAAACCATATAACAAAAGCCTTAAAATTTGTATCTTTGTCCAGATAAAAGTGTCATCAACTTTAACAGCTTTATGAAGGAATTATGTATTAAAGAATCTCTTTCCATCATTTTAGATC
Organism: Aquila spilogaster; assembly: GCA_024606505.1. Taxonomy (NCBI): domain Eukaryota; kingdom Metazoa; phylum Chordata; class Aves; order Accipitriformes; family Accipitridae; genus Aquila; species Aquila spilogaster. The sequence goes on from JANHGO010000332.1 coordinate 22,606, forward strand.
TCAGCACATAATTTTCTACTTCAAAGACACCTACACCGTTCCCTTTTGGGAGGAAAAAAAAGTTGAGACCCTGTAAAAGGACAGATACAACACTCAAGTATCAGTGAAAGACAGGTCTCCACCATCTGCCAGAAGGCACATAACCTCTGTCATAAGAAATTTGAAGAGCTGCCCTCACTCCGCTGCATACTGGAATGGAAACTGAGCTGCTTCAGAAGACATTTAAGAAATATTACACAAAAAGTTACACAAATTTGTCTTTCTTTGGCTATACATTATCTCTAAATTCTGCCACAACCAGAAGATAATTTGTCCTGTAATGAATCAAACTGCCCTGAGGATTAGTTCTTCAAAACGGAGCTCAGAAGCATCTCCTCCTTAAAAAAAAATATGCACTGGAAGAGCATCCAAAACCTTGAGGAATATAACACATGAGCTTCCTTAGAAAAGAGCTGTTAGTTTGCGGGTCTAGAAAGTCTAAACCATTTTTGCTCCAGGCTATGTTTATTTCAAAAATTATTTATAGCTATATTAAGGGACACTGCAAATAACTCTAGCCAGCTGACACTTTCTCATTCAAGAAAGTTGTATACTTTATATTTACACATCTAACTTCCTAAGATAGGACCAACCTTTTGGTCTGACATTGCTTTTGCCTCAGGGAAAATAATTTTTGGAAAAAATTACCCACCATTCCTGGTTACAGGAATGATGTTTGGAAATTGATAATTATTTTAGCCACATTTAAATCTGCTAAGTGTATCTGTGAAAAACTCAAGTATCTTCAGATTTTAGGCAAAGATCACAGGGGCAATTTTATTACAACTGAGATAGCCTGGTATCAGTAATGAAGAAGGTGTTATGCATCTGAAAATGTACATGATTTTAATTGATATGTTTGATTACATTCATTGTATTTTTTTCGTGTTCATTTAATGTCTCTGCTCAAACGATCTGTGCAGACCCTTTGAAATGAGTTTCAAATGGCAGCTGAAATGGCATTGATGGCTGTCAACAAGAAAATCTGAATAGCAAAACACTGTGTTTGCTTTTCAAAAAATAATAATTTGTTGAATGAATTTGCAAAGATCAGTTAAAAAAGGCACAATTAGAGGTGATCCAGCATGGAGTCAGCCTCTTTCTGTTTGTGTATTGCCAAGCAGGTTTTAGCTAACCATTCACTAAACACCAGATTCATTCAGTGCACAGTGCATTTGCCATAGGAGAGGAGAGAAAAAGGGTTTTGTTTCCAGAATTCTTCATTATTTTTAATGAAGAATACCAAGTTGGCTGGAGAGTGCAAAAAGGAGCAGCAGTCCTTTGTCTACAGGAGTGAGATGCTGCCCTGAGGAAGGGGACAACTCCCTGACACCACTGACAACACTGCGCAACAGTTCTGTACGCTTCATTTGCTGTGAGCCTACCTTGGGCCCAAGGGCTTAAATATCTGAAGCAGAGAACACTAGCCATTGCAGTGAAAACTCACGGCCTCATGCAGTATGAGCTTTCACAACTGAGCTTTCACAATTACAGATACTTGTAATCTTGTCTTTTCTGCTGTAGGTTACCACCTGTGCAAGAGAGAAATGATACCTAGAACTGTTATTAAGACACTATAAAGGTAACTAAGTCAGCACAGCAAGGACCTGCAATGTGGAACACTATGGAATGCCCCAGCGGGAAACAATTTTGCCTTCACAGCAGAATTTGAGCTATGCATTGAACAGCAAAAAGTAAATCAGGTATTGAACTCACAAACTGTGTCATCTATTCTGCACACCACACGAGACTCCAATCCTGTGCAAAAATAGCCTTTGACTGATGTACCTGTGCAAGGTGGCAAATTAATGGAGTTGGGACAATTTTACTTGCAGCGTTTCTTAGTTTCAAGTGCTGAGCTATGCAACCTTGATAATGTTCTTTTCACATAGTGTTTTGTGTGTTATTATTACCTATCTCAGCCCTAATTTAAAAATAGAGCACTTTTCTATTGAATGCCTCTTTCAGAACACATTTGGAGCTAACATTTGAAGGTGCTGATAACCTGCCATTCAGGCTGAAGGCTATTGGCTCTGTGACAGCAGTCATCATCCAAACTCTGAAAATTTCAAAACTTCTTTCCAAGTTTTAGGGTGGATATTCCAAAAATGAGGCAACAGAAAATCCCTGGCTGCTTTTTGAAATGTTAGAGTTAATTTTGATAAAGTAAGGTAACTGGAAGAAGAAGCTAGTTTCTAAAACGAAGTTAGTAAAGTAGGATAGCACTCCAGGCAACCAACTCCCACACCTTTTATCATCATCATTAGTCATTTTTATTGCAGCAGCATGCGGCAACCCCTGCTGACGTCTGGGCTAGAAACCAGACAAAGACAGCAAGAATGATCCTTAGCCCAATCAGATTACAAAATTACAACAGAACGATGTATGGGAAGGTGGGGGAAAAAGAGCAGAAGGTTGAAGTCAGTTGCTGAAGGTCAACCTACACATTCTCAGGAGGCCCAGGCACAGACCTGTGGGAGCAGTTCTCCCTTTGTCTTGCAAGAAGAGTGAGCATGGTGTGAAAGAGAGGTGAATACTGAACAAGATCCAGTGCTCTTGGGGAAACTTCCCAGCTGTGCAACTCTCTGCACAGCTGGGAAAACATGAGCAAGGTCACAGCTCATGTCTACATGGCCATGGGTGGAGCTTTCTAGTATAGCAGAGAAGTGAGATTCAGGATGGAAAAAGTCATGATTAACTTGCTCAATGCTTGGGCAACACCACAGGGATGGGCTCTAAAGAGAGAAGCAGCACTTCATTTGTTTTCTGCAATATAACAGAGAATAATAAAATGGCTGATACTTGGAAGGAACCCTGGAATCATCTGGTCCCAACTCACGGCTCAAGCAGGGACACCCAAAGGTGGCTACCCAGGATCACACCCAAATAGAATTCGTCTTGATGTCCATTAAAGGAAAGCATAGCAAAATTATTACAGTTATCTCCCTAAATCCTTAAGAAGAATTACCAATGTGAAATTGAGTACTCTTACTGTAAGAAAGCAGTAAAATATTTTCAGTTTTGTGTGTGGTTATGTTCTTGAACATTTTTGAGCATCTCCAAGAATGGAGACTCCACAGCTTGTCAAGGCAACCTCTGTCAGTGATTGATTGCCCTCATAGCAAAAATGTTTCCTGGTGTTCAGAGATTTCCATTGCTCAGCAAAGGATGTCACCTTGCGTATGCAGCAAAACCATCTGTATTTTTTTTTTTTCTAGAGCTTATTCCTATTTGTATTAAAAAGATACACATGATCTGGCTATAGATTTGAAGAGATTGTTTGCATATGTCTTCTGTACAGTATGTATAACCACCCATGTTATTTCTCTGTCTGAAGTGGGTACTGTACTACGTAAGGAATATATCTGGATAGCTAATATAATGCAGCATACACATCATGTTGCCTCAAGGTCATGATAAACTCTATCTGTTTATATGATGCATTCTGACATACTCTAATGTAGTGCCACTAATTTAAAACAATGCTCATATGAAAAGTGAATAAAACTGAGAACATAGACACACATAAAACTAAAAATATTTCACTGCTCTCCAACAGTGTATTCAGTAGCATATTGGTAACCCCTCCTGAAGATTTAGGGAGAGAAACATATATTTTGCTATATTTTTCTTTGGTGGACACCCAGCCAAATTCTATTCACAAAACCTTAAGTAAAATCACTGCTAAGAGGAAAGATAATATTCATTCATGTTCCTAGAACTGAGAGCCAAGTTTAGCCCTATTTTTGAGATATAATAGAGTCTTTAAAAACACTGCTTTCAATGAAGAGGCTGCTAATAATAAGTAAAATATTCCTAATACATAAACTGTACAAAATTAGTCACTGGAAATGATCATGTGTAACTCCCACAGTCCATATAATGTGCAGTGATACCACTGAGTCCTATTGAACTATGTGATAAGTAAATGAAGAGCAACATAGCTAAGAAACAGTGGTTTAGTAAAACTCAATTTTCAAAATCAAGCGTTTCAAAATGAAGAATCTTCTATTTGTTCACACAGAACTGCTTTCTATTCTAACAACTGTTATGCCATACCTATAGGACTGATGCCTTCCCAGTTAAGATACTTTACTAACATTTGTAATGTATCTGTTTGGCTCTACTCATATTTTTAAAGCCAAATGGTCCTGGAAGGTGATGTTTATCCATATTTCTTCCCGTTTTGTGCTGTAAGAAAGTGCCAATAATGCACTGGGATAAAGTAGCTGGAGTAATGAACATGTCAGTACAAAAAGAAGTTTGTGGCCAGAGACCAGCTAAAACCCAAGGAAGATGGCAACTCTGCAGTGGAACACTGTTCTTCAGGCTCTGGTGAGAGGATGGACTTTCAGTCACAAAGCAAAACTGAGAAATGAACCCTAATCAAAGAAGTGATATTCAGATATTTCCTGTTCACAGCATTTAAGAAAGTTCTAAGGATAGAAAAAGATGTACAAGCCTCCGAAAGTTACATATCTGGAACTAAATTCTAAAATAACAACATTAAAAACAAGCAACCTCCCTCTCAAAACAAGCAAGCAAACAGACAAAAAACAAACAGAAGAACAAAACAGACAAAAAAACCTAAAAAACAGTTTGGGCCAAATATCTCCAAAGGCCATTTGAGAATTAATTTAAAAGAGTGAAATAAATACTAGTTTAACATGAAAATTGTGACTTGAATTTTTTATACTATAAGAAATTCATCTGGATTTGCTTTACTATGTAGGAAATAAATTGAACCCTCCATGAAGCACAAAACAGTGCTGGTTCAGTAATGAACTGAGAAATTATACATTCTACCACTCATGGACAGTGGTAAACATAATAAATCTGTACAGGGGTACCACAGCATTCCTAGATTGCAGAACCTGACTATAACATAGATTGAACAGACAGCTTTACTGACTAATATTAGATGTGAAAATAAGACCACATGATTGAAAAATTGAAGGTGCAACGTACCTTAAGATACAGAACCACTCTACCACTCATCCAGAAAAAACTGAGTCAGAGTAAGATGAAACACATTATTTAAAATCCTGGAGCTTCCCCAGCTTCAGGGAATAAAACTCTCTTTCTTGGTTTCGAAATCAATACCCTACCCTTTGGACCACATTGTCTCTCTGGACCATCTGGTTTAAACTGATGCAGTTCAGCTTCAGTTTATACCAGCTGAAGTCTTGCAGCATAAGCTTTTTAACAAGTCACTTTAGAGCACCAACAATTTAATTCATCTTAACAGAAATACAGAAATAGAAACAGTAAAATGTCTTTTGACCTTTGCTGTTGGCTACAATCAAACCCATGCAATAAAAAGAGCAGAGAGGAAATTTAGGACATATGCTCAAGATGATGAAAAAAATGTTTGGGCATGTAACACAGTACATTGAAGAAACCATTCAAGAACAATTCATCCTGCTGAAAATATTATTCCCATAAGGCTGCCAGGGTCAGTGTCATCTCAGATTATGCACTGTACAAGTGCCAGCCATAAAAGGAGACCCACCCACAGGCCCTACACTCTTGAGCAGGAGTCACTAAACACTAGCAATTGATCTGTAGCTCTGGAGACATCAAGGAGGAGCACAAAAAATATAATACTTTATTGTTTTTTATTTGTATTATTTTGCTAAATAAGAAGATGTCAATGCAATGTTAATCAGCGTCAATGATGAATGAAAATAAACTAACAAAACTCAGAAAAAAATCCTCTTGATACAGAGGAAACCTTAAAAAGGTTCCCCTTTGAAGTTGTTTTTTTTCCAAAGACTTCCCAGCTGGCTAACAGCATTCGTACAAGCCTGTCTAACTTAAGAATTCAAACTAAGTCCAACTACACGTGTCCTATCAGTCCTTAGCTACTCCCAAATGCCACTGCTAACATAGCTGGCTCTTATTCTCCTCACAGTGTTGGACTTTATGCCACTCTCTGAAACCACTCTTTCATGTTGAACCTGGAAGCCATGTTGTGCATGCCTTGGGTCTGACAGGGGATATCCTTTTGTCACCCAGAGACTTTTCTCTGTTGAGTTCAGTATGGGCACTGCTTCGCTGGGTCCACAAACAGATCATTGTTACACCTGGCTATGCATCTGAGGAATTCTTTAAAGTTACAGTCAGACATTAGAACCACACTTTTCAACTCCTTAGACTGCTAGATACTTAACGCAGCCCAATAATTCATATAGAAATTCTGTGAAGCCACTGGTGACTGAAACGCAGCCAGCTCTGGAGTGAGGCACCGGTAGTTACAAACGAAATAGTCACGTCAAATAGTCCAGAGGAGAGGATATACTTTTTTTCTTAAGAGAAATTGTATGACAATGTTATATAGCAAAATATCTCATGAATCAAAAGATATAACCACTCTTCGCCAGAAAACGGAGACCCAAAAAATTTATGACTCTACATTAGTACAGCAATTATATTAGTTTTCCCATATTTTAAAAACCCCAGACAAAAGTTTAATGCTTCTGATTTTTCTTTGTAAGTAGAAACTAGGATTTACACTTTACAAATTCCAATTTAAAATCTCAAAGGAGTTGAAAGCTGTGTCAGAGCAGAAAGCTTTCTCACGGTACATGCTTATGGGTTGATTTTAATAGTGAACGTTTTCTTTCCAAAGGTCCAATATTCATTTTCATTTAATTATTCAAAAATCTGTCTGTGGGAAAAAATCTGCCTGCATTTCAATTACATTTGCCTATATTTTCTTGCCCATAGTTCATGGTTCTTTCTTTGAGTTTATTCCAATTCTTTCTTCTCTTCCCCAGTCCACTGGAGATTGCTTGGAGAGTGCAAGCCAAGTAGGAACTAACCACAGGCAGGGGTGCTGCAGGTAGCTTCAGAGCAAAGAGCATTGCTGCAGGTCCCTGTGTCTAGGGAGGAGAGGAAGACAGATACAGGCTGGCAGAGGCAGAGTTCTTTCAAGAGAAATCTTGGGTTTTTACAACTCAGAGCTCTATTCAAGCCCCCACAAATAATCCAAGAACCAAGCTTTTTATGAAAACCCACTGGCAGTGTTTTACTCTGAATAGCACTTCTTGGACTACAAATGTCAAAAGTATCTCTGCAGTAATGCTTTTGGAGGCTGGCCTTGGGAAACTCTTCATAAATATCTGTCAGTAAGGCTGGGTAACTTCCCTCCTCTGATGAAGTCATCCATTCCAGTCACAGCTGCACTTCCCCTGGGGCTAAAGTAAACATTACTGAGGCACGACTCATAAATGCACAGCACTACACCACATGCAGGTATTTGCAAGTAAATCAGAATGGAATAGATTTCTCATAAACATCTGCATACACGCCATGTTCCACCATCAGGATGACTGTGTCACCCTCAGCACGCTTTACAGCCACGTGGGGACAAACTCTCCCATGCCACACTTGCAATAACATTTTTTGTATATGCACCTCTTGACAGGTGGTAATTGCTAAATTTGCAGAAATGACTGCTTCTCATAGATGTCACATTGCCGGATCTCAAAAGCCATAATCCCTCCATTAGCACAAGTCTCTGTTGCCTTTCTTCTGTTTCCCTACTCTTTATTTCTCGTAAATGCTCTTTTTTAATTTTTTTTGTTCTTTGTTGTTTTTCTGTCCAAACTGTAGTGCTAGGATAGTAGGCTTCTCATCTAAGAAACATTTACATCTGTTTGGACTTTATTGTTTTATTATAATTTTATTTCTTTTTTTTTTTTAACAATGCAGTAAACAAGGTATCTGAAACCTCCCAAACTTGGCTTATAAATTATTCCTGCTCCAACTTGCAGTCATTTATAAATGACATGTGTGGGTTGTGGCTAGGGTGGTTGGGCAATGCCCACGTGCATCAGGGGGTGGACACTGGGGCAGTACACATACATCACGTGAATAGTACCTGCACGTACCGAGAGCTAACACACGGAGAGAGATGATTAGTAAATGTGGGTCACAGGAATGTGGAGTGATAGGTGGATGATCCGGGGGCGGTTGGGTGTATGGGTATATAAGGCTTTGTTGCGTAGTAATAAATTGGATATTCGGCGTTAGACACTGTGTGTTCGTCTCTTATGTCCCTGTGGCAGGAGGTCACGGTACGTACAGGGGGGTTGGCCTAGCTGGTTTGCTGTCTTAGACAGTGCAGGTCGCTGATCCGCAGCAACAACATGGGCTACATCTCTGCTGCAGACACAGTACTGCTGCACACTAAATTGTGCTCAAGTTAGCTCCAGCACAGCCAGTTGGGAGCAGAAATTCTCCTAGACAGTACAAGGGCCTGCATCTGTCTGAGGAGCAGCCACCATCCTGCAACAACTCTTAGATGCAACCCAAAGCCCACATCATACCATCTTTCCTCTACCTGTTACTTAAAACTGCTAGATCGTCACAGGCTGGCTGAATTTATATGGTTTTTTGTTACTCCAAAGGAGTAAAACAAAAACCAAAAAAGGAAAGAGATTTTCAGGTAAAGAAAGCCAGAATCTGTTCATATCTGCTGCCATGGCAGCTGCGTACACATAGCTACAGTGTAAGCAACCAGTGGTGCAATCCCGTTGTGGGAAAAAACAGTGGCACAATTCTCACCAATTCCATCAAAAATTGGATCAGGCCTTAAATGCAGAAGTTGCTTAGACCAACAATACTGAGAAAAACAAAAAACTACTTTTCATAACTGCTACTGAATGTTTCAACACAATATCTCTACGTTAGTCTCAGAAAGTGACCCACACAGTGAGTTACTAGGTCCAGTAGCCTCAAAAAAGACCAAGTGGCAACAAAGATTCACAGAAAGTCCCTTCCTTTTAGATGTCCTGATTTCACTTAGTAACAGCTTGTGCTGAGAACAGCTCCTAAACAGCAGCATTGCTATCCACATAGGTTGCTCTGAAAGTAATGTCTCCTATTTAATTTAATGGAATCTACAGCAGATACAAAGAGCACAATAACAGTATTTGATAGAGCAAATTCTCGGCTAAAAAAACCACTATTTTTCAATTAGCTATGCATTCTCATCAGGGCTGAACAAGACCCTGCATTTCACACTTGTAAAATCTGCATGGCCGTCTGGAATGTGGCTTGTCTTTCAAGTTGCTGTTGCCACTGCTGAAACACACCACACACCACCTCACCACCTCACATTCACTGTTTGATCTCCATAAACATTCAGCAAGTGTCAATGAATGTCAACTGGTATTATTTTTTCTGCATGGAGCATGGAGGTATTCTATTCCACACCTTTGCCTCATATGCACTTCCATGTCAGGCACCATTTCATCAGATTGCACCTCTTCTGCCATCTGTCACGTGGCAAAAAAGTGGAACAGAATATTGGTGAGAATGTTCAGCTTTTACTACCATATCACCAACATTAACCTCTGATGTTGAGGGTAAACATAATAAAACAAGGAGGCATTACTTTCGGAGCAGCCCTCATAGCTTGGGAAAACTTAAATACACCCACAGAGACATCAGCAAAGATCAGTGGCAAATGACCTTCACTGCAAAAAAGCATGAAAGATGAAAAAAAGTATTATGCATTCATACCAAAAATCAACATGAAAATCCATGTGTAATGCTAGTAACTAGGATCAAGTACACGGTAATTCAACCAGTGAAACTAGCTAGTGATCCTTGCCAAGAGTTTAAAGAAACAACTACTACTGCTGCCCGCCTGCCCACAGCTAAGCAGGGACTGAGCTCCAGCTCCCTTCTTCACTTTCCATGTGTCCTTCAGGAGAACCAAAAGGTTTCCTGTGAGATAATGGTCCTGCAGAAGCATATGCTGATGTATTTATTGTATTCAAGGTTATGTGGAAAAGCAGCAGCCTTACATATTTGTGCTGTATCACCTATCAACAGGCTAAGGAGGGCCAAATCCTGAGAGGGTTAAGCCAGTCAAGATAGATCAGTGAACATCGGCTGAAAGCACAGACATTGTTTGGCATATATCTTATGCTGCCAGGAGAAGCAGTCAGTGAGCAATGCAGTGCTTGACCTGTCAGCATGATACAGAGCATTTACATAGCTTTTTACAAACATTAACAGATTAATCCTCACCTTGGGACACTCAAGCAAGGTTCAGTGGCCTCGCTGAACAGATCTGGAAGCTGAATCACACAGTGATTGTAACCTGATTTCTGGGAGAACTCAGAATCTTTACATCTTATATAAGCAGAGTAAGGGATGAGACATTGCACCTCCATACTGGGGAGACATAGGTGTGAAGCAGATAGCAGCATTAGCCCAGCCACATGTGTCTGCAGAGAACTGGCGCTATGGGGACAATCTGAAGGGCAGATTTTCTGGCTCCTCAGTTCACTCCAGATGTGACAGTACCCAGTAGGATCTCAGTGCTCACCCCGGCACAGAGAACAGGAGGACAGGTGTTCATGTGCAATGCACTGTGGAGAAGTCCTACCTGGTTGCAATTCTCTTATGAAGTCAACTATCCATAGCATCTTACCTCATTGCATTTTGGTAGATGATATTTCTAAAAGCAGTAGCAGTTATCCTGTGCTAACACTCACGTGAAAGTTGAGTCCTGTGCACAGATCATGGACTTAGCAACGGAGAGTAGGGAGGATCTATGACAAATGTAGGCTGCAAAACCACACTGAGAAAGCTTGCAGACCACAGCAGAAAGTGAGACAAGTGCAAGGAGCACTGTCTTTTTTGTTCAGCCTGCCAGGAGACATCATTTTTGCACACATCATTTATACAGCAGAGGGACCTGTTCTTAGCAGTGCCACCTAAGGCTGAGGAAGAATCAGCTGTAAATCACAGGGGAGAAGAAATCAGGATCCTAGAGGGGCAGGACAGACAACATAATCACAGCTGTGCTGGGCTTGCAGCTGGAATGGGTGCATGTACCAAAGGAGAGAGAGGCTCAGCTTATACACACTTGCAATGGACAGATGTACCCAGATACACTGCAGTGGGTATTAGGGATGCGTGTCCACGTGGACTGAGGTAGACACAGAAAGAGTCAAGGAAGGATGAGTCTGGACAGGCAACTGATAGAGATGTGTGAGCAAGGAGTATATGCTACTGTATTCTTAAGGTAATCCATGCAACTTTGTAAAAACATTTGAGATTTACCACTAAAGAACTGATGTCAAGAAGGTTGCCCTTGTGTTACAAAGGAAATTGCTTATTGATTCTATTTGCATCAGGTACTAATCCCTTGCTTAACCTGCAGGGATCAAGAAAGACTCTCTCTTCATGCAAAACTTTATTTCTGAACTGTCCGTCTTCAAGTGAGGCTCCAGAGAAGGGCCATGCGTGGGAGCAAGGTGTGAGGCAGGGTGCAGCGCTGTTCCTGATGCTAAAATCCCTGATGTCCAATTGGTGTGCCTTCTGTGTACACTCACATATACACTGAAATCCAGGTTAGAAATTGGAAAGGAATCTGATTGCAGGATATTCTCTATAATATCTGTCATGTCCACTTTAGTAGTAGTAGTAGTAAGGACATAAGGTTTTAGTGATGCTTTTCATCTATCTCCTTTTGAGAAACATTGCATATGTAGCTTGCGGTCTTCTACTAGCTTTCTAAAATTCAGTGAGTAGGATTGGAATTGTTTTGTGTTGAGCATGCATGGATGGAGCAGATGTTCTGTGGGTTTTTCTGCATTAAACATTTTTGGCATTGATTTTGGGGCCGAAGTTGAGAACTACTAGAGCCAAAGATACCAACAATCCCTTACAATTCATTGAGAAAGTGTAAGGAGCAGATTCAAGACTTGAGGAACCATGATCAGGAGAAGAAGTAATGGACCAACTCTTCCTCAACAGACTCATACGTGCTAGTGCTGTTAAAACCATAATGAAAAGGTACGTCACATTTCACTCAGAATGCTCTCAGTGACATGACACACTGAAACATCCTGAGTATTGCAGGAAGTCATGTCAGAAACACAGTTCCTTTTATAATATGCATTGAGTTAACAATATTTCCAGGTGGCTTCAGAATAATATACTTCATTGCACATTTTCATAACATTGTTTTGAGAAAACAGAGAAAACACCCAGCTGTGCTAAGCTCCAGAGCACCTTGATGTAACAAAGCATCTGCCACTTAACAAAAAGACGGGAACCCAACATAAACAGAAATGACATTGGTGGAATGGATGTTTCTTCCAAAGGAAAGCTTGGATTCTCAGCTTTGATAAAAACAGATATAGAACATGCACTATGTTCAACAGCACAGAAACAGTATATACTGAGTCTTAGCGGTCATCCATTAAAAACCACTTTCACAAATACTTTAAAATCTCTTCCAAAATCCTGTCTTCTTCTATTAAGTATTTTACTGATTCTATAGTCAGTGAAATGGTTTTTGTTGTTGGTTTTTTTTTTTTGCTATGAATATCTGAAACAAAACTTTTCAACCAATTTTTATTTTAGATGCAAAGTAAAAAACAAATCCCAACAATACACAGGCCACAGATCTCAACAAAAAGTCTTGCCATCTGCTTTCTGAGTCCAACAAGTTATATGACTTTGTTTTCAAGCATTGAACATGCCTTCCTTAAAGGAACTTTCTGATCCTCTTAACATATTTCAGTATCACCTCTCCTTGCAGAGAGTATTGCTAGGTTTTGCACGTGTCAAAGCAAAGTCCTAATTTTTCTTAACAACTACACAGCACAGTATCACCTGAAGTAGAATGTGATGATTTTCAGTATCCAAAGTTATTCATCATAAAGTGATAAGGCCCAAATTTTTAGAAGTCAGCTGTTAAAGATATGCACTTCAATAATTTCCATATTAGGCAAGTAAGAGTAAGCAAAGACTGTTTTCTAGTCATACCACTGCTTACTGCCTAGCTTAAATAAGAAAGGGACAGACATTGTCCATTCTTTTTCTGAGAAAGAGCTGCACCAGACATTCTTGACTCAATTTGCAATCAAATTGCATCAGTATCTACTGATCCCTTTGGCTAATCAACTTTTTTCACCAAACCTCTTCCTTTTGAGGATCTTACCCTGAATAAAATTTTACATATGAATATCTGTGGTAATTCTCTAATGTTTCTTAGACAGCTAAAATCCACCTTTCCTGTCAAAGTTCAAAAATTATCCTATCATAAACATTAGATTTATTTTCCTGGTCTATTAATGTTGCAGGAAATGCATAAATGTTTTAAACCCCATGCTCATATCTAAGGTATTTGGATCCCTTAGACTATGTCATGTAAAAAAGAATTATGGGACATATTAAAAGTTCTTAAATATCTGTGCATTTTAAGTTAAAACACATTTATATATTTTAATATCCAAATCAAAATGCAAAACATTTCTGTCCTAAATGGGAAAGCCTTTCAGAACCTATTTTATTGTATCTACAGATAGGAAGGAGGGCTGAGGTTGGCTAGGGATGACTCTATGGACCATTGCTGCATGATAAGGGAATGCATGTGCTCCTCCTGGCTGTCCTGAGTTCTGTCGGAGATCACTGTATTGAAGGTGGTTATGCAATTGCTCACTATAAAGGAGTATTTACTGACTAAGGTAATTAATTATTTCCAATCTTTTTCCATCATAAGCCAGTAAGTTAATGTCTGGAAAAGAAAAAGGGTATACTTGATGCACTGGAATGTATTTGAAAAGCGCTTCTCAATGTGAGGTGAGGAAGTGCTGCTTTTAACCAACTTTCATACTCTTTTATATTCACTGGGGATGTACAGCATCCTTCAGCATCCAGAGGTTGTCACACCTGTAACTGTACAAGGAGTGTCTGCTCCACTCTGTTCTGCTTAAGTTTCTGGGACTTTCTGCTGTAAAACTCACTTCAACTCTGGCAAATTGGCAAAATATTTTTCCTTCTACTGAACATGTACAAAGTTCTTTTTTCCTGTATTTAAATCTTATTCATTTATCAAGAGTCCTCAAAACTATTCCAGAGCCCTAGAGCTATCATTAAATCCAGGCAGCATAAACAGATACATACACACGTACACACCTTAATCTTCATGGGATGTTTAAGACATTACTATTTGCAAATTGCTGTTTAATCTAGGATGCATTTCCCTCACGTAGTAAATCGATTACATAATTAAAGGTTACATTCAAACAAAACAGCTCAGGAGAGAAAAAAGAATTTTTTAGGACAACTGTGTCACACTGGAAAGGAAGTATGCATCAGTAATTCCCTTTCACATTTGATACTTCAACTAGTATTAACTTAAAAGTCCAAGCGCAAGTCATTAAGCAAAAAATGAAGAAAATGAAGAACAACCTTGCAGGGACAGTGATGAACTGAGAATGAGGACATTTGGGTTCAGTTGAGAACTCTTCCCTGACAGTATAGCCTTGGGCAGTCTTTTGTTCCTCAGTTCCTTATCTATTTAATAAAGATATTAATACTCGATTAATTCTACTCCTTGCCTACATGCACTTGGAAGGCCTCTCAAAGGCTTTTGTAGTAGAAACTACCTCCCCTGGTATCTGTAAAACTCACAGCAAAAGAAAGGCCAATTTTTTTCACTGAAGACACAAAAATAGTTAAAAGAGGGAATTGCAATCAGAACTTACATCTACCATAGAGCTGGTAGGAACTGCTGTTCAGTATCAGCAATATAGGACTATGCAATGGGTAGTGCTGAAGATGGCCCTTCGGGGAGCTTGCAATTAAAGAGCTGACCTGTAAGAGACAATAAATATTGGGACAGCTATGACAAATCTAGATTAAAAAAAAAAAAAAAAGCAACAAAATATTTCCCTGCCCCAAAAAAAAGAAAAAGGAAAAAAAAAAAACAAAAAGAAAGAAATTTTAAATATTGCAATTCGTCACTCAGAAAAAACAGTTACCTGTGGAATTCCCTGTAAAAAATGAAACAAAAAAACTGAAATGAAATGTGTCATTTGAAATCAGTACTTTTATACATATGAGTTTTTAGAGGTTTTTTTTTTTAGTAGTTTTGCCTTTTCAATTTCTTGTCCTGGTTTGTGGAAAAGAATGGTGCTGATCAATTGAAATTTCTTGTCAGATGAATATATTCTTCCCGTGTTTATGTTTTAACAGTAAAACCTTAAGATTCAGATTTGTTAATTATTTCTGTGGGCCTAGCAAAACCTCAGAGTTTTACTGGGTCTTGAATTAAAATCACTCCAGGCATTCCAGGTACAGGAAATGCTTATGTGTTGTATTATTAAAGTACTTTTTTTCTCAACTAGAAATAGTTGTTGTAAATATGGAAAGTATTTCCATTACTCAGTGTAACTGCCCTGATTGATAGTGCAGACACTTCAAGCTCTAATTCACATAGTTTATCTAATGAAAGAGTCCAATGGATTGAAATTAAATACGTATGTTTTCAGCATCAGACCCCTACTGAACAGTAACCTAAAAGAAAGGGAAATTACTTTCGCTTACTTTAGAATTCACACACAGTCAAATGTAGATGTTATATGACTGTTTAAAGTAAATGATGAAAAATGGCAGTAAAGAAAGAGCTCTGTCCCAGTACATCACTGATGGAAATGTCTGCTAAAAACAATGATCCTCATGAACAAAGGCTTCTTTTCTCAAAATCACACACCCCTGCTTAGAAAAGAATCAAATCTTCATGCCATATATGTGTTGTTATTTTGGGGATTAATGAAACAAACCTATTGCTGCATTACAGTACTGGACACATTTTAAAGGTTGCTATTCTTGCATTTTCTAGTATTTTTCCTTCTTCCGTAATGCATAAGCTAGTGCAAAAAAAAAATCTTGTACACTGCATTCTAAAAATGAACTGTTCTTTACAATGTACAATGAAGGAAATATTACTTCTTATGTAATACATATCCTAATAATATAGACATTTTTAAGCAGAAAGTATTGCATGGTGGAAAAAAACTCATAAGTCTTAATGTCTCCTGTGACAATATAGATATATATATTCTGTAGGAAGTTTGCTATAATTATCACTTCATCTTGCTTCTATACGCTGAAGATAAACATGTTTCTGGATCTAGTAAAGAGCTGAACATGATGTATTAACTAAAAGAATGAATGTATGTAACGTAGTAGGCAGCTTGGTAAATCTCCTTGTACTTAATCATAGTGAATGCTTCTATAAGTTCAGTGATAATTTAAAAGATCTTTGTTTTTGATGAGTTTTTAGAGCTGTTGACAAGAATACCTAGTAACAATATAAACAGAATCGCATAAACAAACAAGGCAAAGAATGTTTCTAGTAAAAATACACTTATCTTGAATTTGAAGACCACAAATAAAAGTAAACTTTGCATACTCCAATAATTCTTCCCTAACAATGTGTCTGTACAGTTGTATGATCTTCAAGAATGTAATTGACCTATTTTTCTTGTCCTAATTGCAAGAATAAAGGATACACATGGGTAAAACAAAAAATGATTTTGTTTAGAAGAGAAATACAAATTATGCCTGAAGCCTAATAAATCTGTTGCCATGACAATCAGAGAGACTGGTCTTACAAAATCTTTCCTAATTTATTCACATGAGTAGTTCTTACTCATACGAGTTGTCCCATTGATTGAAGTAGACCTGCTGATGTGAGGGGAGATTTGCAATGGGAAATTTGAATTTAGTATGCAGTTCTTGTTCACATAAAGAGCTAGGGAGACCATTTCCACAACTAAGAACTTCTTCCAACAGGGAAGATTGGAAGAGGACATCTATAAGTTATGTTACCCTTCCTCAGTTTTTCTTACTGATTCTTAAAATATTTGTGCATTTTAAATAGCACAATATACAAAAATATACTGTATTGTATCTGTATGTACACTTTGAACCTTTATTCTTAAAATCAAATCTATTTCCTCTGAACGCTCCCAGAAAACTGCCACGCTACAGGAGTATGTTTGCATCATCTCAGTTTCCTCCTGCTGTAGTCGCTTGAAAAGACTGCATTTCCATTCTCTCTTTAAAAATTACCCTATGAGGTCCATCCATTACAAGGGAAGTATCAGGATCTGTGACAAAATCTGATTTTTGAGTAAAATTTAAGCTCTTATACTAAGTTCATGAGAGCTGGTTTGGGCTGGCCTGTCTTAGAGTTCTGCTTCGGCTCTTTGCATCTGTCCCACTCTCTGAACCTGCAGCCAGGACTTCATCACCTCCATCCACAGCTAGGGAGCCCATGACAACTGCCACTTAAACCTGCTCCTGACCCATTTCAACCCCCATCAAATCCAGTAGGACTTGCTGGAGATCACCCTCAGAGCAGGGGCAGGCCCTCACCTTTGTTTGCTCCTCAAGGGGCAGCCACCTTTCCCTGTTCAAACTCACTGACCAACCAGAACAAAGAAGAAAATATACATATTTACTATCAGCACTCTTCCATTTTTTGTTCTGTCCTAAGTTTTTGAAACAGGAATCCCAAGAAACTAGGCTTTCTGGAAAGCTAAGATGTTCTTCCGTTTCAGTACACTCACTTTATAATTGCTGATCTGCTTGGCAATTTCCTGATAATAACCCTGAGTTGTAGTGAGTTGAATATTTAGATTATAACATCACTTTGCACTCCCCTACCACCTCTCACCCAGGAAGATGAAAACACATTACAGCTGTTGATGAGCAAAATCTTACAACACTCATTTAATTCATTTATAATCATTCCCAACACCCAGCTAGTAAATGACAAATTACCTGATACAAGACCATCTCATACTAGATTTGCTTATTTTTGCTGTGACTTAGGTCATCAAAAGTAACATTATCACAATTCATACTGGCCATTTTTTTGACTTTCTGATGTGTAAAAGGTTTTGCCTCCCCCTGTATTTAAAACACAGCATCCAATTCTGCATTTGATACCTGTTTCACATAGAGGGAAAAAAAAGTACATCTTTTGTACCTGCAGATCTTTCATTATGTAGCAGACATTGTAAACCTCTCCATAGCTTTTTTTTATCCAGATAATATGGACTCATTACTGTTCCTATGTTACTACAGGACCTATTCTCCCTATTTTTCCCTTCTAGTGGTCAGTACACAACAGAGGTGCAGGGAAAGTGTAGCACCATAACCCCAGAGAGACAGAGACAGAGAGGAAGGGGAGGCAGGAGAAGGAGAATGGAGGGAGGGAAAAGAGAAATATCAGAGCAAATTCTAAAACATCCCTTTAAGCCTGGAAATATACCAGTGTTCCAGTGCAAGTGCAGCTGATAACACACGTATGCACAAACACACACACGCAAACACACAAACAAAAAGCAAGGGAAAACGAGAGAAATGATCTTACAAAGCTACTGCAGTAATCAGGACACTTGCTCCTGGAAAACAACCATACTGACAAACCTTCTTTTGTTAGGTTTTTATATTTTTTCAATTTTCATTTGGTTATTGGTAGCATTTTTGGCTCTCGCCATAGCAGAAATATTAATATTAAGGGAAAAAAAAGGCCTTACCATGCAGTGCATCAGGAAGAGATGAGAAGCACAGAGCATGCTGCAGAGATCAAGCTCAGCATGGCACTCAGATATCCTGTGGAACTGAAGAAAATTGTCCAACCCATTCTTCCTAACAAAGCGGACAAGTTTTCTCTAGGCTTGAATTTTTCACCAGAAGTCAGATCTTTAAAGTGCATTATATTTCCTTCTTTGTGAGATATATTTCCTCCAGTTAAGTTTCAGCTCTGCAATGCCATTTCCAATCAGCTCGAAGAAGTTCTTCATTCCCAGATTCGTGGCGTCATCAGAGGGACTCCAAAGACAATCAGAGAAAGAAAGAAAGAAAGAAAGAAGAAAAGAAAAAAAGAAAAGGAAAAGAATATCTTATTGCAGTCCTGAAATTGCTATGCAGAACAGGGAAAAAAAACAACCCAACTCCTCATTTATTCTATTGTCTACATGTTTAACAACCACCAGCACTATCTCCTCAGTCTCAGATATGCAGTGCTGATTACCTGTAATAAAGGAGGAGACAAAAACTTTCCCAATTCACACACGATGCCTTTTCATTACCACAGCTGAACTGTGTGCTACCAAGCAACCCTCCTCATCCAGAGAAATCTTTTAAACCATCTCACTGAAACATCATCTGTCCCTTTCCCTTCCCAGCAAGCACAAATGTTAAACTAGAGGAGTGGTGGAGAAAGATTGACAAATAACTCCTCAATACAAATGAGATCTAAAAGCAAAACCCTCAAAGTGGGGGAGTTCTGAAGCAAGGAGCTTCTTTGTCTGAAGGATTTGGGAACACACGCACTAAGCCAAAAAAAGAGGTAGTAGTTAATGGGGGGTTGGAGGGGATGAGGTGGCACTGAAGGGGTGTCAGGCTCGGGTGGGATCCTGAATTACCCTCAGCCTCCTGCCTTCTCGCTGACAGCAGCTCGGGCTTCCCCTGCACTTTCTGCAAAGCATATTAATTGATTC